>JAJONR010007422.1:0-45587 GCA_029582245.1 Solanum etuberosum
GAAAAGAGAGTTTTTTTTTTTTTTTTTGGGGGGTGGGGGGTTGAATATGATTGTATATTAGAAAAGATGTTATGGAACGATTTGTGAACTTCTTCATATGTTTAGGTTTTGCTTTCTGTATAAAAGTGTTTCTTATGATGAAGTGTCATAATTGCCCTTGACAGAAATAACAAATCTGTTTGTATTAGTTATCATCGTTAATAGAAAGACTAAAATAGTTGATTATAATTAATTAAAGGTTAAATTTGGGAAGTAAGATATCACAGGGATCAAAACCAAAGTAAGACAATAACACAGGGACTAAAACAATTATTTTCCCATTTAATTAATAAGAAAATACTTATAAAATAGTTATATACAAGCACAAATATAAGTGTAACACAAATTTAAGAATTAGGACAATAATGTGAATTAAAGGCTAAAGGGCAAAGGTAGTAAAAATAGCAATAAGATATTGATATTAATATTTACTTTCTCCGTCTCAATTTATGAGGCACTTTTCGAATTTTGAGATTCAAACAAGTCTATCTTTGATCGTAAATTGTTCATATATCTTTTAATTATTTTGAGTTGTCAATTATTGTGACTTATAGTACTTTTTACGTATTTTACAAATATATAAATTTCATTTTTTTTAAAAGGACGGAGGGAGTAATATTTATATAGGGGTAAAGTAGTAAATTACTAGTTTTAATGTGTTAGTTTACGCAATATTAAAAACCAATATCAAACTAATAATCCGAAATTTTGTTTTATAAAATCATTAAAAATTCATTAACCCAGTAATCCAATAGCAATCACTCAATAACATTATATTTAATTCAATTTATTAATCGGTTCGATTTTTGAACACTAATTTTCACGACACTAGATGTTATCATAAATCAGTTTAATCAGATGGTTCTGTATAAGATATTATATTCCTCTCTCCAACAATATTTGTCCATTATTAACTTGACACACCCCTTAAGCAAGAGTAAAATAGACATAAAAGATGAATTATCTCTTAATTTTTTAAATTGGACAAATATTATTAAACAATTATTTTTATTTTAGTATAGTGAACAACTATTATTGAACGGACGGAATACAGATGAACAAAATTAATTGAGCTCTTGAATTAATAATTATGGGGTGTGGCCTAGTCATGATCGATCAGGTTCTATTAAAAAAAAAAAATAGCGATAGAAAATTCAGATATTTGGTGATTCTGCTTCCTTCCCACCTTCCACATACGCGTTATAACAAAAATAAATTTTAGTAACAACAAATATATTAAGTAATAAAAAATAATAAAAAATTTATCGGCATTAATTAATTGTTTTTGATTTGATATTTAAAAAGAATGTTAATTACTTGCTAAAAATATATATTTAGCAACAATTAAGTTATTATCATTAAAAATACATATTTAATAACAATTAAACTATTATCATTAATTAATTATCACTAAAGATCATTTTTGATGTAGTACTGACGGGACATAATTTTAAACTCGTTAATAAAAATTCCGACTCTATTATTATATAGAGTACATAAGACAACGATACTAGAATATTCGCATAAGGTATTTTCGCCACATCTTTGTGTACACATCAACTAGTTGCAATTTTGATTTCGTCCAATAATTTTGAAGAATATGATAAGGAATTTTTTGGTTCAACTTTTTGCTTAAATTCTACTCTCATCGTATTATATTAGTCGTTTATTTTTCTTTTACATGTCTTTTAAAAAATCATAAATAAAAAGAAGAATTTTACTAATTTATTCTGAAGATACTTTTTTAGAACTTTATAGATAAAATGAAAAAAAAATTAATTCTTTTTAAGCTTTGTAAATTAAAAAGTTATTTATCATAAAATGGGTAATGTAATATTTTTCGAATCCTTTTACCTCCACCATTAAACATGGGGTCCATCATTGAAGAACAACAATATAAATGAGTTTGACGATGATATAATTTTATTTTATTTTAAAATAGTCATAGAACCTAAAACAATAATTGATTAAAATATTAGCATAAGGTATTTTCTCCAAAACTTTTTGGGCACACCAACTACTTGCAACTTTGATTTTGTCCAATAATTTTAACAAATACTTAGGAGTTGTTTGGTTCAACCTCTTGTTTCGAATTCTAATTATGTTTTTATAGATCAAACTTTCCTTAGTTTATTGCTTAGCCAAACAAGATTGAGTCTCTCTCAATTATAAAACTAATTCAAGATAACAACTTATTCCCTCAATTAATATAAAATATTCTAACCCTTGCTTCATATGAAAGATTGATGAATATTTGAAGCAAAATATAATGAGTAGCATAGAGCTATGTAAAGGGATACATTATTTTTTCGTATGTATATAAATTGTTGAATGACCTTTTATATATTGTTATATTTTTTTTTTGAATTTTCTTATTTAAATTTCCGACTTTGTTACTGAACATAATGGTCTATCATTGCAAAAAAAAAAAAGAATAAACAAGTGTGATTCTAAATACTATATTTAGAAAATGGACATAAAATCATCCGAAATCATGTAAGAAAACAATAATCAACAAAATAAGATAACTAATAGCCAAGTGAATTTGAAGATGAATTTCACTAACAAATTATAGAAATTAATTTAAGATCCAATATGTTAAAATTTAACTTTCCTTCTACTTTATGATTTATATTAATGATAGAATATATATTTTTTTCAACTTTAATTATATAAAATTTAGTTTCCTTTTAGTTTAGTATTTATAAGAAAAAATAATATATTTTATTTTCTTTAGTTCTCTATAAACAGTGACATAATTTTTTATTTTCAATATATAAGAAAATATATAATGTATCAATCCAACAAGATTGAAGTAAGTACTCTGCCCTCCCTTCTTAATTGGAAGTTTCGAATACAAATATTTCTTTTCTTCGTTCTTAATTAGAATTTTCGATTTCCAAAATGTAGCTGCCAAACTAGGGTGTGTCCTAGTCATCTTTTCTGCACGTAGTTACAAAGAAATAGCGATGTCACGTTGAGATTTTTCTTTAAAAAGAAAAGTGGACCATACCAAAAATCAAGAGGCACTCGATATTTAATAGCCTGATTAATTAAGTAGGAAACACTTTGTTGAAAAAAAGAAATTTATTTCAAGACTCGAATCTGAAATCTATAATTAAAGATGATTTAAGAATTTTTAAAATTCAAAAAAGAAACATGCACAGTAAAATTAATAGGTTCAACACATAACATATATATGCATACATAAAAGAAATATCATCTTATCTATATGATATAATTTTTCGATAAATAAAATTAATTCTTGGACAGTAATATTAGTTGTGGAGCCAACAGAAAATTTATTTTAATTTAAATATATAACATAATTTTTCGACGAAACATGACGATATCCTAGCGTCGCCCTGTGACATGGATAACACGGTCGACGAAAAAATTAAAATATGGCCATAAGGTATTTTCGCCACATATGTGTGGGCACAACAATTACAAGTTGTAATTTAAATATCCAATGCAACGTGAAAAAAATGACAAAAATAACTTTGATATTATTATAGAAAAAAATAAAAGAAGATAAAAAGGGGAAAACAGTGTATGAAAAAGACTTATGAAAAGTGGGAATTATCAAAGTATTCCCTACCATTACAATTTTGTGGTGGTCACAAACTCACTTTTTTTTTTCTTGTAATTGGTATCACAAATTAAATTCATAATAGACAATCATATACAAATCACTACTTTTTAACAACCAAAAAGAGAAAAAGATTTGTAGTCATCATGACTTATTTAGTTTATCACCGTAATGTTCGGATCAGTTTTCATATATTTTGATATTTGTCATCTTCCACTAGCAACAAGTACGAAATAATTATGTTTACAAGACTATGACAAAAATAAAAAATCACCTAATATTTTTTTTATCTCTGCTAAAATTTGAACCTAAGATTATATTCTAGCTTCTACTCTTTTTGTTTCAGTTTATATATGAATATATCGTATTTATTAGTTTGTTTCAAAATTTTAAAATTATCTATATATTTGAAATAATATAACTTAATTTTCTCATTTTACACTCGATATGTGTTTGACGATGTTTCACATGAAAAACAAGTTATTTTCTAATCTATTTTTTATTGTTTGATAGTCAAAGTGGAAAATAATTTCCTTACCTTCAAACAAAGAAGCTATTTCCAACACCCCTAAATTACCTTACACTTATTTCACCCCACATTAGGATGAAAATATTTATATCAAATAAATAAACGTATAATATATAATGATTTGAAAATAGAAATGATAGATAAATATTGTATAGCTTCTAACAAAATTCATCGCTAATATTTTAATTAGTAATAAATTATCACAAAATTCTTGTATTGCGTTTGTATATATTGTATCCATCACATAACCATTCACTACATTAAATTACCTAACATTACAACAAAAGAGACGTTTAATGTCAGTATAACAAAAATATTTAGTATTAATGTCATTATATTTAAAGTTGCTAAACCCTTTAGCGGTATTTATATAAAGTAATGATTATAAATACTTACATTATATTATTATCTCTATATATAATTTAATAACAACTATATTATTATGAGAGAATCATTTATTCATTATTGTGTGATCATAATAAGTTAAAGTTGATCTGACGTAAATATCACGTGTGAGTAAGTATTTACGCCCACCCCAGAATTGAAACGAACGTCTTTAAATAATTGTGAACTAATCATCTATAAGTAAAAAAAAAACACGTTATTTATTAACAAGCATGTTTGTAATGCAAAAATAACTCGTATATATTAGGAAAAAATTATATTAAAATATTAAGTCAGTGTGTAAGTGCACTTCTAAACCAACATTGGAAATTTTAAAATGAATATAAGATAATAAATTGAAGGCAGAAAAAGGGAACACTATGAATTGAAAATGAAAAGATGGCCAGATTCAGATTTTAAAATAATATGGACATAGTAATAGCCAATAGGTAGGAAATTTAAATATTTTAAAAATTTAGAAATTTAAATATTTTAAAAAATTAATGTTTATTATGTCTGAAATAGTAACACTGGTCACTGAAGATGTATATATATTTAGGGATCGTTTGATTCGAAAACAAGTTATGATGAGATTATTTATATTCAAATTAGTTATTTTAATATATTTTTTATTGACTATTTGATTTTTTATATTAAAAAGAGAAAACTACATAAATATGCCACAAAACATAAAATAATTACGATTTCATAGCTCAATCCAAACTAATTCAACAAATATTCATTCTCTCAAAATAAATTACAGCTCCAACCTTTTTTAAATTTAGGTCCAATTTCGTCCAATCCTTTTAAATTTAGGCTCAATTCACCTCGGCCCAAGTGTATTATTATTAATTATTTTTGTTCTTTTTTCTCATTAATTGGAATAATATCACTTTTTTAAAAATGACTTTCTTATTTAAGCGAGGAGAGTCATTTATCTGATATATAAGGCACAAAAGTAATATGTTTATTTTGACTAATCAAACATAAGAAATTATTAAAAAAATTCTTTCATACACTTAGTAATGAAAGAAAGAAAGGAATATATTAGTGATAGACAAAATTTCATAGTTAAACAATAAAAATTTCATGTAAATATCATTTATCAAAACTCTGGACCAATGTGAAACTCTGATTGATATTTTATAACAAATTAAAATATAT
The DNA here is from genome assembly GCA_029582245.1 of Solanum etuberosum. Classification (NCBI taxonomy): domain Eukaryota; kingdom Viridiplantae; phylum Streptophyta; class Magnoliopsida; order Solanales; family Solanaceae; genus Solanum; species Solanum etuberosum. Next base: position 5,709 of record JAJONR010007422.1, read on the forward strand.
TAATATTTAAAACGGTCAATTTATATAACTTAAATTCAAAAATTGGAAAACAAATTAAGTAGCTCTAAATTAGTATTGACATACACAAATAACTAATTAATACTGTTACTATCATTAATTTCCTCCCATAATATAAAGTAAGAGTCAATAATTAATTAGTTCATTTTGATATTCCTAGCTAGTCATTAATTAAATGTAACACATGAAGTGAGACCTTCATGACATTTATGTCCTTCACAATTTTGTTATATAAAAATGATCATATAAATTAGGGCATGTACAACTTGTTGCCACACTTGCACCTCCATGCTTCTGGGTAGTACTCAGCAGTCACCGGAGTCCCCGGTGGCACCGCCACGTGGACCGGATGACATGGCGTGCATCTGCCACATTTTAAGATGCACCGCGGCGGCGACGATCCTAAGCCACCTAATATCCTCCTTGTATTTGTCGTGGCCTTCTTGAGTCTCTACCTCAAAGTAATATCAAGATTTAATTTATTTTTATTTTTATTTTTAAAAAAAGAGAAATTTCAAATATAATAGATATAACATTTTAATGACCTAAAAAAAGATTTTTTTTTTTTTATAAATATAAAAATTAGAATTACTACACCATAACTATGGCATCAATTTTTTTTTTAAATATTTTATATGTTGAAGGTCAAAGGATCTATCGGAAACAATTTAATTATGTATTAATATAGGATTAAGGTTTGCGACTCGCTTATACACTATCCTCTGATCTCCAAACCTTATGGAATTACATTTAATATGTTGTAGTTGTAAATCGAAAAATGATATAGTTTGTGGGGAAAATATATACTATATAATATCAATGTGTTTAGTTGAATTTTCAAAGTTAAGTTTTTGGTCGAGTTATTTTGGACTATAACCTATTAATTCAGAGGCGAAGCCGGAATTAAGAGTTTGGGGGTTCTAAATTTCGTTAACAACCGTCAATTAATTTTTTTAGGGTTCACAAATTAATATACATATATATTTAATTAACTTTTTAATACAAATATAGGGTCTACGGAAAAGCTACTGGGTTCGTCCGAACTCATGAACCCTACCTAGCTCCGCCTCTGCCTATTATCCCTCTGTTTCAATTTGTTTGACCTACTTTTTTTTAGTCTGTTTCAATAGAATGTCTCGTTTCTTTTTTGATAACTTTTTAATTCAAACTTTTTATCTGATGTGCTTAAAACTACAAAATTAAAGGATATATTTGACATATCTTTAATTTAAAATAACAAAATTCAAAAGTCTTCTTTATATATTTTCTTAAACTTCGTATTAAATTAAAATAGAATAAATAAATTGAAAACGATAGGTCACTAAACATGTGGGCTTAGCTAGGCCATATGGGAGACATTGTTCCGTTCAAAGCGCCGGTTGAAAGAAAATTCTAAAATTGAGACTGACTACTTAGGATGAAGACAAAAAAAGACTACTGATTTTTATATTTTTGAAATTATTTGATAATTGGGAAAGCACAATAAGAGAAATACAAGAATTTACGTGAGGCCGGTCTCATCATTCACCTAAATTTTTCCTTGTTTATCGGTTGATCATGTGAGTTTGCATTCAATCATCGACACATAATGTATAGAAAAAACATTTGTATCTACCAAAAGTAGCTTCATGATCGAATCACTCCTAAGGTACATAGTGATCTAAAGGTCGATCTGATATTGACTGATGAAAACTACCACACATACAGTAAAAAAAGTGGAATGAGTCGTCGATATTTGTCTATGAGAGGCACACTCATGTCTATGAGAGGAATTATTTGATAATTGTGGAAGCACACAAGAGAAGAACAAATAAGCATGACAAATGGACGAAATCAATAAAGAGAAAATTTCATTAGTGGACGTTTTTGTAATATACAACGAGAGTACTTTGTGTTTTTCAAAATGTATATAGTAATTTATTTTTTTCAAAACGTAGCAAATTGCATTATAACTACACATAAAAAATTTAATTGTAATTGAAATTGTATGTATGTTTGGGAGAACCAACACGTAAGATATTTGTTGTATGTATGTAATATTGAGATAATGCTTATTGCTAGGGCTTTTAGATCCACAAATATGTGTATCTTATATATTTGCTATAAAAATATATAACGTTATGTTACTATGTTTTTTTTAAAAAAAAAATAAAACATTACTATAAAGAGTATTAGGGGGTCGAAATAGCTACATCACCTAATTTTTTTCATCAATGGTAAATGTGTATTTGCCCAACTCTACCCAAAGCTATTTGGTATAAGAGTCGGTTTAAATTGACTTATTTTAGATATTTTTAATTAAGTTAAAATAATTTTAAATATTTTTTTAGTGTTTGGAAAAAAAATTAAAAAATATTCTTCATCAGTTATTTTAAAATCAAACTAACAAAAATAAGTCTTAATTTAGAAATTCTAAGATAGATTAGGTCAAAATGAACACACAACGATTATTTTTCTCGTACTAATTTTAATTTGTAACTTAATATTGTGTTTATAAGGTTATTCCAATAGGTTTGTCACCATATAACTAAATTGATGGATTATTAGCCTAAGAAATTTATTGATTACAAAAATGATCTTGAAAGTGGGTGTTTTTTTATTTTGTTTATCTCACTTGTATGGGAAAAACTCTATACGTAATTTATTATCTCGCAGATATATTTATGGAGCAAATAGAGGTCAAAAGTTTAAGACAATTCATTCGCGAGGTTATTGGGTAGGTGTAAATTTTTGGACTAATCTTAATCTATTTATGAGTACAAATTATAGCAAGTATAATCACATTACTTATATACTTTTTATACATTGAATATACACTTAAAATGACTATAAAATAGATAAAGTGAACAAACCTGGAAGGAAAAATCAGCTTTAGCAGCCAACCCAAAATTGATCTCTGCATCGATGAAAACATTTAATTTCAATTATAAATTCTTTAAAATTTATAAAATAAAGTTTATTTACTTAAAAACTATATGAAAAGTACATAGAAAATGATTCAATATTAAATAAGTTTTTTGAAAAGATTGTAGTCGAGAAAAAAATTTAAGTATTTAATTAACCTTCCCACCTACACATAAACATGATTTAAGTAAATTAGACTGATGTATAAAGATCTTAGCATTGAAATCCTTAGAGTACTTTTATTATTATTAATATGATAAATAAATGACAATAATATACTTCCTCTGTTTTAAATAAGTGATGTTTTTAGCTTAGACATATATATTTAAAAAATTACTCATTTCTAGAAAATAAAAAATGTTTTTACAAAATTATACTTAATAAATACCTTAAAAAAAGAAATAACTTTTTACTAGTTTTTTTATTATGTAAAACTCTCTTTATTTAAAGAAGGCTAAAAATGAAAAAAAACATTATTAATCTCTTCTTCGGAAAAAAAGGTCACTTATTTAAAAACAAAATGAAAAATCTAAAACATCACTTAGTTAGAAACAGAAGCCGTAAGAACACTAGTTTTAACCCCATAAGGGAGATTTGAAGAAAATAAAATATATACAAACCTTATTTCTTATTTTATAAGTATAAAAAAATTATTTTTGATAGAGCCTCTGAAAAATGCATATATGATTAAACCGTGAAAAATAAAATATAAAACTTACCAAAGAGAAATGAAAAGTCTAAAACATCACTTACTTAGAAACAGAAGGAATATTAATTTAACCTCATAAGCGAGATTTGAAGAAAACAAAATATATACAAATCTTATCTCTTATTTTATAAGTATAAAAAAATTGTTTTCGATAAATCCTCTGAAGTACAAACATGATTAGTGTGTATGTTTAAACTATGAAAAATAAAATATAAAACTTACCAAAGAGACTTGTAGAGTTGAGGGTTTTGTAGGCTACAAAAAAGAAGAAGGAGAGTGTAAAAAATAGAAGGATTTTTTTGTGTATAATCTTCCATCTAACACTGCAATAGTAGTACTCCATCAACAAGAAGAAAAATTATGATGACCAAAAAGAAATATTATATCACAAATTATATCCCATGCAATTAATCACAAAGATTTAGGAAAATTGGGATTTTCAAATTTTGTTTTTGTTTTTTAATTATATTTTGGATGTTCAAAAATTGTGAAGAAGTGGTGGAGATACTGAGATATTGAGAAGAAAAATATTTGGGAATGACTGAGGAGAGAATATATGCACAATGATAAATGTACTAATCAAGAAAAAAAAAGAATTTAATTTTTTTTTATATATATATATGTGTGTATTATTTTATTACTTCCTTTTAGTTAAGTTATAATAATAAATATATAATTTTCTTATATAATAAGTCTGATATGATAACTTTAAAAATAGAGTGTGTGTAATAATATGTTATGATCGGTTCAATTACATTGAGAGTAGTAATTTTAATTATTATTCTTTTACATTATTTATTAGTGTTATATTACTTAAATTTGTAGAAGAAAAAAAGAATTTAACATGTATAAATAGGATTATATTTAAAAATAACTATTTATTACTCTATATATTTGAAACTTTGTAACTGCAAACATTTGTTTATAAAAAGAACATCGTGTTAATGATTATGTGGTTTATCAATGCATCGCCTTAGATATTTTGATATTTTATTTATGAACTATGATTGGCTCATTTGATGAGAATTGTGGAAATTTTCATAGTTTTCACAACTTGAAAGGTTTTCATGTTTACGGAAAAAATATACAACTTAAGAAATCTAAATTGCATGTCTAAGCAAAACTTCAATTTCATATCAACCTAATTTCATATTGTATGTCCAAACGAGCCCTGATAGTAATGCATACTCTCTTCGTCTCAATTTACTGCATATGACATTTCTTTCATTTTTAGTCCGTCTTTTAAAAAAAAGAAAACAATGATATTTGTTATTATTTAGTATCAAACTAATAAATTGATTTTAAACTTTTTATAAACCCTTAATAAAATTATTGATAATCACAAAAGTTATTCAGACTTATTTTAAATCACAAATTTCAAAAATTATTATTTTTTACTTAAATTTTATTCTCAATTATATATTAGGGTGAAAGTGACCACCAAAGGATACGGTGTAGTGGATGGGGCATGGGGTTACTTCTCCTTTAATCAGAGGTCTCGAGTTCGAACTCTGTGTATGAATTTTTTTTAGTAAAAAGTGTTTCCTTTTTTAATCGGATCCTACGTGGCACAAATTTAAAAAATCAAACTTAAATACAGATATCAAACCCCGAAACGAGGAAAAAATCTGTTTTACCATGTCTGGTTCAGAGATTCTCCTGCAGACTTTTCCCTACTGGCTTCAAGAATTCCCCAACTCAGTAATCAAAAAAAAAAAATCAAAAAAAATTACTCTCCTTTTCAATACCCCTATAAGGCTATAACTAGTAAGGTCCGTTTAAGTATGATATGAAATTATGATTTTTAAATTGATACGAAATTAGATTGGTTTGATATAAAAAAAAATTATTTGAATACGTAATTTGAATTTTTGAAGATATTTTTCTCATAAACATGAAAATCTTACAAGTTATAGAAAACGTCAAGTTTCTCAATTCTTATACAATTTTGTCAAATGAACAAAACATAGTTTATAAACAAAATGTCGAAATATCCTAAAATGACATATTGATAAATTACATATCTCTATGTTTATTTTATAATTAAAATTAAATATTTGTGATTATAAATTTTCAAATACATATAATTCTATCATAATACATTAATGAATAATAATAGCAACAAGTTATTCTTCCGAACCTCTTAAATGGGAAATGAACACATTATTTAATACGATATATCAATTATTAGTAATATTTTCTTGCACCTTAAACATGTAAACATAAATACCTTTTTAGTTTAAATATTTTAATATATAATTAGAATCTCTCATTATTAATTTAACTTATTTATTTATTATTTCCCTTTAAATTATCTTAAACTAATTTAGTTAGATGAGTACTCCTTTTTGTAGAATTTCCATCATATAAAGGGTACATTTTAAAATATCCTTTGAAAATAGGGGCAAGATCGTCATATTTATTTGGCATTAAGTCGTATTACAGCCATGTTCGATGTAATTTACCTTTAAAGTGTTTACACAATTACCTTGCGTAAACTCAAATATTTTTGTTATAAATATATATCGAGCAATATATAAATAATAATTAATCTGCTATAACACGTTAAACTATACGAGCATAAGGAAAAGAGAGAAATGGAAACACAATCAAGTCATGTGTTGAGTTGAAAAGGATCACACGTACGTAATGCCCATATTTGAGCCTACATTTGTTCCACAAAAAAGTGACATGTACACTTATATATAAGTCTCCCTTTGTTGTCTTAATATATACTCCATATATCTCATTTTATTCGGTATTATTTGACTTGATATAGTGTTTAATTCATAAAAATGAAAGAGATTTTAAATTTATAGTCTAAAATACTTGACGTTGTGACTATAAATCATTTCATTATGAATAAAAAGAGAAGTTTAAAATATTATTTTTTAATTATATAAAGTGACATTCTTTTTTAGACAGACTAAAAAGTTAAGAGTGTTATATAAAATGAGACGGAGGGACTAGGGAGTATGCTATTTGTCTTTGATTTTTCAAAAAGGTATTAGGTAGTTCTATGTCACTTTCTTGATCTTGCTTTCAATATCACTATAATGCATTAGTAATGGAAATATTTAGGTAGGGTAGTCACTCTATAGTTGATTTTTCATAATCATGGCTAAAGTTTTTCCAATAGAAACCAACAACTCATTTTAGGAGGGGAAAAAAAAAGGAGGGGGGGAGGGGAGGGGGAACTTATAATGCAGAATCGGATCTAGGATTTTTAGAATGTGAAGACACTATTAAATTTAAATAAAGAAAGAGAAAAAAGAAAGTAATGAGTGGAAATGAAATTCTAATTCCTTTGAGTAAATAACTCAGAAAAATAAATCAGGTGCGTATTTTGATCAACTCTTAAAAATATGTATATAAAATATCTATTTTTAGAGAAAAGACATAAGTTCATGTGCATTATAAAATGACTAATAAATTCGCCATATTATAATGCACTAGCCAATCAGTAGAGTTAATTACTTGAAAAGTAAGATCGATAACTTATTCAAACAAATTAAATTATATTACTAACGTAATATTTACACTATCAGTATGTATAATTGTTCTAGAACAACTAAGTTATATATCAGATTCATTGTTATTATTTATATTTCTCCTTTTTTACTACTCCTATTTGTAATTGGAATACTAATTACTTATTTTTTTTGTCTAATTTTATATTAAATCAAACAATTTAATTTTATATATAAAAGATATATATATCTTGAACTCATTGATCTGCGATAGACATTGCATTCTTGTAAGTTGTAATCTTTCACTTTTGTTTTTTCAACTTAACCAAATAATATATAGAAATCGTTGATAATACACAACACATAGCTAATTTAACAAAAACCAATTGATCTTTGTATTAGACTACAAATTAAAAAGAGAGTAAACATATAAATATCTTATAATGATGCGTAAATTTTCCTATATGAATTGAAAAAAAGTAAGGAATGGACGGACATAGATCATTTAGCCTATCGTATTGAAAATCTTTTTTTATTATTTTTCAGTCATCGAAAACAATCTTCACTAACACAACAATCTCCTCACAACTTCACTTAAGAGAAATGTAAATGATTTATAATCAAGTTATCCTTTATCCTTATCATCATCCCTAACTTTATGTGTAATTATTGTATAAAAAAAGAAGGCCAAACATATTATTTTTTTTCTAATAAAATTAATTTCACACAACCCCCAAAAAAAAATTAAAAGCAAATTCTACCCTCTCAATCAATCTATCATTTTATTTATTAGATTCCAAAGGCAAAGAAGTAAAGACAAAAACATATGAACACAATAGTTGGTAGTTGGTACTTGAAAAATACCTTTTTTCAAGAACTTTCAATTCAAATTAACATATATATGTATGCAATTGTTTGTCTTGTTGATTAGAAATTATCTTTGGCATGTTTTCCCTTTAGGTTGTTTGGTCCATATCAAAAACCCTCTAAGAAAACCTTATAACTATGTATGTAACATTGATGTGTTGAGACATTTTCATGGTGTCTTGTCTTACTCATGAAAGTTGAGTTTTTTTAACCACAAATAGGGTACTCTCTACATCTTGACAAAAAAAAAATCACTTTATATGAGTAAATGTACAACGACAGTAAAAACATACTCAGTATGATCTTCAAAATGAGATTTGGTAAGAGTAGTTGTACGCATACTCTATTTTTACCTTCGAAGTAAAAAATTGTTCCTTGAAAAATGTATATATAAACTACATTGACGTCACTTGAAAATAATATTCATGTAAAGAAATTCAAAGTGTGAGAGTCAAAACTTAATTTTAACTAAGAAGTTTGGTATATACTATTCAAATTCTTCAATAAATTTTTTTTATACAAATCTACGTGACTAATGATTCAGAATATTTGGTCAAATAAAATTGTATTACTTTCCAAATAGTATCACCTTCACATAAAATAAAACGCAAAGAATACTAACTAAATATTACTTAATTTAGGACAAGAAGTTAAATATTAAAATCACCAATGTACTATGTTGAAGGTCTTTGTCCAACTTAATCAGGAAGACAATAGTTATATTAGTTTCATAATTTGAGATCTTGTACTTGTTAGGTTACAACTTTGGATAAAGATAATGTTTGTTATAATTGCATTATATTATTGTCTTCTTTTATCCACAATTGTTGATTAATTAGGCATGTATTAGTAATACATAAATTAATTATGTAAGATTAATTATTCATGTGTTCGGTATTCTACACTGCATAAAATAAATAATAGAATTTTTTTTTAACTTAAACATATTATATTTATGCGACATTGTAAACTGATAACCCACACACCGTACTCAAGTGCTAAATTTTATATGTAGCAACTAAAGCATTACTAAACATAATAATAGTTACATTCATTTTAATACATGAATATTACACTTAATAACCAACAATCAAACTAACTGAACACCACGATTATAAAATAAAGAATAAAAAAAACCATATCATTTGTCGAAGAGGTACATGTAGAAAGAAAAATACAGTAAGTATTACTAGAGAGACTTTTAGAATATATAAGAAAACAGATCTAGGAGATTAATCAATTATAACTATAATAATGCGTACTCCTTCCGCCTAAAATTATTATCACATTTTGTTATTATACTCCCAAAATAATTATCACGTTTTGCTTCTAAAAAATAACCCCAACATCCCATGTGTGAGCCGCCCCCGCAAAAATTGGGAGCCTAAGGCATATGCTTTTAATTTGTATAGCATAGAGCCGACATTGTGTGAGCGTGTAATATACACATAAGCTAAATAACTTTGTCCCCATCGAGATTTTCTAATTTAAATTCAAATTGAATCAAAGTCAAATTTTTCATCAATTTGAGTTGATTTGATGTATTTACTTTTAGGTAAGAATTTGGACATCAAGTTTATGCTATGCATTACTTGCTCCGCATAATCACAGCCTTCCATCTCTATTTTACTTTCTTTATTTGCAACTTACTTTATGTTTTTAAATATTTTTACTACAATTTTTCCTAATTATTGGATTTTTGGCATGCACAATTTAATTTACATCCATGTATAAGGTCCTATAATTTGTGTAGCACAAAAATAAAAAGATCTAGTCCCAGATTAAATAGTGCTTCCTTGAGGACTCAATACTCATTTTTAGGATCTAATGTGGCTCCTACTATAAAACGAACTCTACCTTGAAAAAGAGTATTAGGGCAGAGGCGAGCATAGAATCTATGAGTGTTTGGATTGAATCCCTTGGGACTTCATGTACTCTTTCCAAGTGACATGTCAGGTCCAGGGCATCTCAATTGGATCGACTGGGATGACAGTTTCTCCTTCCAAGTCTGTAAAATCAGAATTTTGATCAAATCACACATCGCAGTATACTAGGCCTTCTAATTCTTAGGCATATCCCAAATACATATGAATATACAATTCCTGTCCGTCTCTATCACCCTATTCTCATTTCTGTCAATGCCTACACTTGCAAGATAACCACTGTGAACACACCATCAGAAATACAGCTTACAGGATGAGCACAAGTGAGCAGAGGAAGACTATACAAAGTAAGGTTGAACTTTCATCATGAAATGATTATTCGATGCTCGCGCAAACTGTTGCTACTAAATATATTGGGTTCATGTGTCTCTACAATAATCCTTGGAGAATTAGTCCATCAGAAATAGTCTTATACTTGAAATGAAGACAAATTCCAAATGCTGGCATGCCAAAATACAACAAGGAAGAATTATCCTATCCATCAATGTCAAACAGGAAAATGAAATAACTAATAACACCATTCAGGCAGACGTTGGTGTTTTCCATTCAAAATTTAATCCCATAACATGGTAATAGGTCCCATTATCTAAATGAAAACAGTACACTGTCAAAACCACATGTAAAACACGCCATTACTATCAGATTAACCAAAACCTGAATCCTAATAACTTAAGTGCGTGGAGCAGCAGGGGGTCCTCCAGCAGGGCGTGGAGCTTGTCCTGTCTTTGGGAGATCATCCTGGAGTAACCACAGAAAAAACAAACTCCAAGTGAGCAAAAGATTATTATAGAATGGCAAAGTTCATGAAGAAACCTCATTATTATCTATACAAATAGCAAACAAATACAGATAGGCGATATTTGAGCGAGTCTGGAAGACTGAAACTGTGCTGATATCCCTCCTGGTACTTATAGGCTACAGCAGGCAAATACTATTTCCTGGCTAATGCTATGTTGCTCAAACTATTCGAATATGCCACCATGTGTGAGCAAATCCTCCAAAAGCAGTGCTTTTTAAAGAAATACCACCCACACAGGTGCAAAAACATTTTGGAGAGTCTGAGCAACATGCATTTTATATATGTAGGTGGAATAACAAAATGAGCTATGAGATCAACGAAATGTCAAAATGGGCACCAGCATGTATAGTCAAGGTTCATTTCATACACGGTTAAATTCCATGCCAAAATGCACATATCAGGGAAACTATGTCTCAAAACTAAGAAGATAATATAGAGGATAGAATACCCTTGGGCGCCTGAAACGCTGTGGAGGCTCACGAACTCTCCTGTCAGTACGAGAACGGACTCTAACCACCTTGGAGTGAATTGCACATGAAACACAGTACTGCATCTTCAAATAGAGCTTAGGAAGAGTGTACACTGCATAAAGAGAACACAGTCGTGTTAATTCACACTAGGTAACTACTGTGCAATACATAGGCTTAGAAAGTTCTCTAAGAACCTCACATTCAAAAGCACAAGCTTCCTGAACATCACGTACAGCAGCTTGTTCAACAATGTTCCTCACAAGGAACCTCTTGATGGCTTTGTCCTGAAAATCAGTTAGAACTAATAACATGAGCAAATTTGAAAATATTAGCAGAAAATGATCTTGTAAAACTATAATGATGAGTGCAATACAAAGATCAAATGCAAAATGAAGGGGTATAAGGAGCCACTACAATAGTCACTTGCAGGATACTACCATAAAGTTGGTCTAACAGTACAGACTCTAGCACACCAAACTTTCTTGTACTAAATCAGTATCTGTAATGAGCATGGTACCCTAAGGAATCATTTGGTTCAAGGGATTTGGTGGGTTATCCCAGTATAGATTTTGGGATTAAATTTATCTCGCGTTTGATTGGAGGCATTAGCAAAAACTTGTATAACTTATCCCATATAGAAGGTGGGATAAGTTATCCATGTTATAGTCCTGGTTTTAATCACACAATATAATCTTGGGATATCCTGCATTTGAGCCAGAGGACCCCTTAACCCCCTAATCTGCATTGTTTAAATCTAACCCACACTTCCCTTCCTGAACAGTAAAAACATCATTTGCATATCCGTCTCTTATTACATTTCAGCTTCGACTACAAATACAAATGCTCAATAGCACATCCTAGTGATCACTTGGAGGAAAATTTTAATTTACGAAACACTATCAAACAGAACATCAAGGTACCCAAAATTAGGAGGGTGGTGTGTGTGCAACCTTAGCCATACCCTCCTCCAAAAAAGAACACCAAACCAAAAAAAATTATACCCTTCTACAATAAACTCATCATGCAAATGTCACCTTCTCTTTTTTTATAAGAATTCACGTCTGAACAGATCTATATTCTCAATGGACCCGATGAACCTACCATACTCTACTCAAAACTATAATCATATAATTTCAAAGATAAAATATACACTCTCATAACAAAATCTGCACATATTAACAAACACTAATACATAATTGATTGTCATCGAACATAAACTTCATCTCCAGGATCAAATTCGCTGTATTCACATAAAAATATTAAATATATAGAAAATGTCCCTTCTTCAACAAAAAAACACATCATGCATACATCCTTCTCTTTTTAATCAGCATTCACGCATGAACAGATCTATATTCTCAATGGACCAGATGAACACCACTTATCTTCTACACAAAACTATAATCATATAATTTCAATGTTAAAATACACACTTACGTGAAAATAATCTGCAGATATAAACACATAACACTAATACATGAACTGATTATTCACTAGACCGCTAACATCATCTTACAATCCTGGATCCAATATGTTGTATTCATATATATAAAAACAATCAATAGAGAAAGGACCTTAGGGCAGCATTTGCCGCAGTTAGAGCAGCGGATGAACTTGACATGGCCACGTCCATGTTTGTTACGACCTCCGTTCCTTCGCTTGAAAGTCTGCAAAAATCAAAACAAAAAAATAGAGAAAAAGTTAAGAGATTACAATCAGTGAATTGCTAAGAGAAAAATGAATAAGGAGAAGAACGAAAGTGAATATTTTTTTTCCTCTCACCATTTTCGCTCTGGATGAAAGCTTCTTCCTGAGCAAACTCTGCGGCTCTCTCTGTATTCAGAAGTTTAGGGTTTTTTTCAGTGAAGAGTGAAGGGGTAATGCTAATAAGGAGAGATGTTTACATAGGGCTTTGTTGAAAGCCCAATTTAAAGTGGCCCATTGGGCTTATCTCCGGGTACCGTTTAAAGTGGCCCATAATAGGAAAAAAGATTTATTTATTTTTTATAGGGAAAATTACATGGTTAAGCAAATATATACTAGGTAATTAGTCATCATAGTTATAGTTTTAGTTAATTACCACTCACAACAACATTAAGTGATAATTACGTGGGCTAGGATTTCGAGTTTGTATAATTCAGAAATTGTATAATATAATTTGGTAACTTTTGTATAATGTAATTTTGTATAATATAATTTGTATAAACTATTTAAAGTTCAGATGTTAGTGTTTGTATAAATTCGTTATTTCGAGTTTATACAAAAATAGCTCAATTATACAAGCATACCCGTGAGTTATACAAACTCACCCACAAATCGTACAAACCCGCGAATTATACAAACGAGGCAGATTAAACTGTAGTTACAGTCCGTAAATATGCAAACTATAGCTATAAACATAATTAAGTTTGTTATAGTGACTATTTGCAAAAATTCCCCTTTTTATATAATGAGTATGGTTAGAATTTGTAGAAAATTTAAGGAAGATAGGAGATGGTCCACCATTATGTTACAAGGTAAATAGTGTTTATGATTCATAAAAACACTCGTCTCATAAGTTTCTTTATCGTTAGTTATTTTGATACCGACTTTAAGATCGAAATCAAAATCAGATGATCTCTCATATTGATGCATATACACCAAGTCAAGATATGAAGTTCAAATATTTTGCGTCAAGTCAATACTTTTGAGGTTTAAAAGAGATTTAAAATGAAGGTTAGAAGCCCGAGAACAGTAAAAGTACATCAAAGAAAGAAGAAAAGTGAAATTATGTGTCATTGCAAGTATTCAAGTGACACTAATTATTAATAAGGGAAACAGCTATAGTCTTTATTATATCCATTAGAAAAACAACATTTAAATCTTACGATTGCATCATATATAATCCCAATCTACTATACATTTTACTGAATAGGATCTGATAGAATCTAAAATAAACCAACCATCACAACTCACAAGTAGCATTTTTCTTAGTCTATTTCACTTGAAATTTGGTTTCGATTTATTCGAAACAATATATTTGATTACGAATTAGAGATGTATTCAGGATTTTGAGATGATATGTGCACTATTACGAAAAAAGTGGATCTAATACCACGTGGAAAGGCTCTTTAATGGAACTTTAGCCTTAGCTGGTCGTGACCAAGAAAGCACTGGTTTCGCTTGGTGGGTCGGGCATTTGATCGCTTTGACATTTAAGTTCTTATCACTGAAAACCATTAAAAATTTGAAATTATAATTTTAGAAAGAAAAATAAAACAAAATAAATAAAAAATTTAAATTTCTAACTTCAATTAGAGAGGTACACACGATCATCATCTCATGACATTATATGATACTTCAAGTGTGAATTCACACATTTATATTTAAGTATTTTTTTAAAATATAACACTACGATAAATGATTTCATGAAGGAAGCATGGGTTCACATGAATCCGGTGACCCTCTCCTTGATACGCCTCTACGACCGCTTGTACTAATTGTAAGTAAGATACCGTTTGTTTAATTGTAAGCAACTAACCAACATGGGTTGTGGTGCACTGATGGACGTGTTTTACCCTTAACTAGATGTCTCGAGCTCAAGCCCTAAATATAAGAAAATCGTGTTGGAAGTACCACTCCGAATGAGTCCTACAGCATGCGATCCAAATTCAGTCGGAGCTCTAATGTGGATTCCGGCCGGATATCGGGTGGGAACAATGTGGAAACCAAAAATAAATAAATTGTAAGCGACTAGGCATCATTGCGGGTTAAGATCCAAGCCCAATAAGTAAAAACCCCTTTAATTCCCCTCATTTTCTGGTACCCTTTTATTCCCCGTTGGAGAATCATCGGCGGGAACTTCACCACCGTAAACCACCGTCATCAAATCGGAGGTCGGAGCTGAAATCATGGAGCGGGAAGTGTTAGAAGCTGAACTAGTACTTCCAACTCACATGAAATTCAAGAAGATTCAGATGTACGACAAGTACCCTAAAGGACAAGCTAGAGGACGGCACTGGAAGCATCTTAAGCAGATTATACAAGCAGAAAATTACGAAAATTATCCTCCTCACCTACCTACTTGTGAGTTTCAATCTTCCAATTAAGCTTTTTACAACAATTTTTCTGAAGTTATACCTCATTGTTGAATTAGTTGATTTTATTGATTTATATTACCAGTTTCTTAATTCATCCTGCTGTTGTATTGGATTCTTTTTTTCAAAAAAAATGATGGAAATGGTCCTTGGCTGCATTTTAAATGTATAATTCTTAACTGGAATGATCCATAATGTATTCATGAGCTCCACTCTTCGCTTCTCAATGACAACAACCGTCGAGTGAGTTCACTAGTCGATTAAGGACTCTATTATTAGTTGTAGCTTATACTGAATGAATAATAGAGTCAAAACCATGATTAAATGTTATGGGGATGTGTTTCAAGTGTATTTCTGGTGGCTACCATAAACACAAAAGCTCAGAACAACCCAACAACAAAGTAATCCCACAAGTGGGGTCTGGGGAGGCTAGTGTATATGCAGACCTTAACCCTGCTTTTGGAGGTAGAGAGTTTGTTTTTGATAGACCCCCAACTCAAATAAAAGCATTATGAAGCAGTTTGAAAAAAGAAAACAACGGGAATGAAGCAATCAAGACAAAATACTAAAGAAAGCATGATAGAGCATATGGAAAAGTACCTACAACAAAATAATACGATAATCGAAGTGCAAATAATATTAAATAGTAACAGAAATGAAATAACAAGAAACTACAAGAGTAATATATGACTACTGTCTACTAGTATGGAAGGATGATTAAGACAACACTCAACTTTCTAACTCACCCTCTATCCCTAATTTGTATCCTCCATAACCTCCTATATATGGTCTTGTCCTCGATAAGCTGAAGTTGCATCATGTCCTGTTTAATTACCTCTCCCAATACTTCTTCAGCCTACAACTACCTATCCCGAAACCATCCATAACCAACCTCTCACACCTCGTCTCACACCTCGCACTGGGGTGTCCATGCATCTCCTCTTCACATGCATGAACCATGTTAGTCTCACTTTTCGCATCTTATCCTCTATATAAATCTTGCTCAACACATGGCTAGGCAAGAGAATAAGATTTACTTGATTGCATTTGCTGCAAGCTCTAACCAGTAAATGCTGTTCTTTTGGGATACTATGAACACAGACCATCACACCCACATTTGGGCAAATGGGGATCTCTACTAGGAGAAGCAGAAAAAAGAAAAAAAGGAAAGGAAAGTTCAACAACATATTATATCTCCATTGATTGTTTCCCGGCTGAGGCTCTAGAATTCTTTTTTCCTTTCCTCTTTCAACTGTTATTCTTCCTTTTTTGGCTTTAAAGCCATGATAGGCTGCACACCTTGTATGTATAAGTGAAATGGAGAGGTAGAATGAGATTTATAGGTGAATGTTGGTGCAGAGATATGAGAGTTCTCTGGTCTGTGAGAAGAAATAAAAATGAATCCCCGATGCTGGTGGTGAATGGTGTTGTCTTCCAGCAGTGATGGTGATCGTATGAGATCGCTGGTGTAGGCTGTTTTTTAGATGAACAGTAGAAAAGTTTGTTTTTTAATGACAATGAGGCTTGGGAGATGGAAAAATATGTTCTGATCCTCTTGATGGGTTTCGTTTTAATGGCCATTTCTGCAGCCTGAATGTTTGTTGAGAAAAGATGGAGTACTCATTAGCTAAGGTTTTTTTTTTTTATGAAGAATGGGTGTGAATGTCCGTATATCTCTGTGCAAGGGAAATATTAGTTGGTGACGGTGTATATGGAGGTTATCTATGTTTTAGGAAGAAGAAGGTCCTTTCCAGGTAGTCGTGTAATGCATGTATTCATTTGTATTTGTGCGGTGTGAGCTGCAAGTGAAGATCAGGATGGTTTAACAGATTTTTAACTCATTAGGATAGTTTTTAGGCATGTGGTCTAAAATGACCATTTTTTACATACATCAAGGAAGTTTCTGTTTAGGGTTCTACATTAAGGACCAAACTAGTCCAACCCTATACATTAAGGACGATTTGATCATTTTCTCGTTTTTTTTCAGTGGTGGGCGAAATGGGAGTTGCCTAAACCGTGAAACAGGGTTGTGGTAGAGCAATACAAGCTTTGTGACTTACTCTTGCTGCCGTCGGCATAAATCTGACCCCCTTTTCGCTCTTCCGGAACCGGTACAGAAATAGGTGTTTTTTCTACGGCTCTAGGCCTTCTCTAGGCTAGTCGAGTTCTTTTGCTACTCTCTCAATAGAATTAGTTTCCTTCTTTCCTTGAGGAGGGCCTCCTTCCTCTCTTCCGGACCGCGAATGTGGTTCCTGTTTCTTGCTATCGAAATCTGAAAAAAAGATATATATGGAAATAGATTGTGTCCAATAGGATTTGAACCTATACAATTACCAAAGGTTTAGAAGACCTCTATCCTATCCATTAGATAGGTTCTCGCTCTGAATACAAAAGAAATGAGTGATTGTCCTACTTACTACAAACATATACACCACAAGATTGAACTGCTCTCATGCCCATTTTCTCTCAATATTAAGAAATATAATCTAAACTTTCTCCAATGCTGATTGATTGTGGTCGATGGAGAAGGAAATGTGCAGATAAACTCACGCAAACATGTTATGTTTAGCATAACTATAGCATTGCTACATAATTTCAAAAAAAATATTTAATTTCAAAAAAAAAAACTATAGCATTGCTACATTTTCATTTCCCGTCATCAACCTTTATTGTTTTTATTTTTCTGTGGGCATTATGAGATCAGTGGCATAAGCAGACTTACATACATAGTACTTTGATCTTGAATCATGTGTCCAGCACTTCAATTTGTTTGCCTGTAATGAAGAATGGAGCCGCGTTCTGGGTTTCGGCAATATAGGTGTATTTTTTTATATGAGAATATAAAATGTAGGTATATCTATTCAGTTTAGTTCAGTTGCTGAATCTTAATTCTGTTTGTATGCAAATATTTCTCTTTGCCTTAAGAGAAAATTGATGGGTAGCCAAACCTTTGTCGAGTGGTTTTGGTTTGCTACTGCGTTTGATTTGCTGACTTGGTTGAAAATTTTGGTTTAACATACCCAATGAGCATATTGACAAAAAGTAGATGTAGGTAAAACTGCTTTTGATTATAACATCTAATATCCATACTGAAATGCCCAAACAATTTATTGAATTCTTGTTGCGTAACTTGATAAAGGTTGAGTTCAATTTTGTACTTTTTAGATCATGACAATCAAATTACTAAACCCATCATTGATACTACTTTTCACAAAAAAAATGATTGTGTCATTTCCTTGACTCAATACACTTCAACTTTTGTGAGACCTAGGAGTTGAAGAACTTTCAGTTCAATGCGGAATGTTCGTTTATTTTCTTTCTTAGGACACATTGAGCTGCAAATCATGTCATCGGTTTTTATTTCCCATTGCAACCACGTTCCCCTGACCATGTAGTAATAGCTCTTACCCAATTTGCTTGAAGAACTCATTCAGGCAGATCAGATATTGCTTTTACTTTTAGTGCTCTGGTAATTTTGTGGTTGCTAATGGTTGGGATAGAATTATGTGTTTGCTAAGTTCTATTAGTAATTAGGTTATGTAATCTAGATGCATTTCGGCATTGCGCTATTGTTGTCAAGCCTGATGAAAATTGCCTTGAAAATTGCTGCATTTTCCAGCAACATCACAGAACATTTCCTAACAGTCTCCGAACCCCCAGACATTTGACTATTAGCTAGAAGGTGATTGCAGACCATTGTATTTTGAATTGAATTGTAGATGGGGAAATGATATCCTTCTTGTTTATATGCTGCACTGTTATCATCAATCACTGGACAACTTGTTTGTTCAAATTATGTTTTCAGGACCAACAGAGTATTTGTTTCCCAGTCTAGAGGCATTATTTTGCATATATTCCTTTCTATAATTCGTAGCTTGATGAATATTTCAAGGTTTTGACTTTGTTTGCTCTTTCTCCGCAGATGTTAACATTGAAACGCCACCTTCTATGCATCCAGGCAAAAAGATATGCGACATAACAGGATTCGAGGTACCTTTTCAACTGAGTGCCTTCTATGATTTTATGGTCTAAGTGTCTGCTTGCTTTCTGATTCCTTATTGTGCATTCCCACCAATGTCTCTTATGTTTGACATGCAGGCACCATATTTTGACCCAAGAACTAAACTCCGTTATGCTAATACTGAGGTTTTCAAGACAATAAGGTCGCTCCCTAATGACCATGTTCAGAGGTACTTGGCTCTCAGAAACGCAGCTGTTGTTTTGAGATAGGTGCAGAACGCAGAAAAGATAGTTGTAAATTAATGTGGAAGTAGTGGACATTTGAAGTTGCCGTTTCTGAATGCTCAGGTGCATAACTGTACTTCGACTTGTACTAAGAGAATAAATCGTAGCCTAGTTTTTTTAGATCTCGTAAAATTGCTATGGGGATTTAGTACTGAATTGGCTCTTTGATCTCTGGAAACTCTTCTGCTTAGCTAATCATGGATTCCGATGAGTTTTCCGCTCTCATCTCTCCAGGGCTGGTAACCTCTCCGTAATTCTCGTTCTTACTGAACTAGGGAGGACTGATAATGCTGTGAAAGATTGTTCTTCCTCAATTGGTTTGTTAACCATGGCCATGGAAGTTCCATTCTTTTACCAGTCCTCCTAGCCAACAACTTGCACGCTCAAAAGGACGTGATGGGCCTTCCCTTTTCGTCATTCACCACCTTGTCTTATCTCTGCTCTCCCGAATTATAAACACAGTACGGGCTTGATTTGTGGCTGCTGCTCTTGAAAGAGAAGAGAGCTCTGTGACTTCTGATTCGGGCTTAGCCCTTTTCGGAGCAAAATGAGTAGATCGGGGTACTTTCTCTTCCAAGCTTTCCTCTTACACTACGAAAGCCATGAATAACTAGAGGAACTTATTTCTTCTGCAAGCAGCTCTCCCATAATCTCACAGTGATGGGGAAATGAGGGGAGGAGATTACAAGGTGAGAAACGAACCCTCACCAATACAGTGAAAGTTTAGGTAGTCATATCACAACTCGTTTATATACCATTTTGGACTTTCCATTAGTCGTAGCCTAAAATGGGAGAACAACTCGTTTATATACAGATCATTACAACCTTCAAAAAAATCTAAAAAACAACAATATACCCAGTGCAGTTCCATTCCACGAGAGGTGATGTATACACAACCTTACCTCTATCTTGTGAACGTAGAAACTAGAGAGGCTAGCTATTTCCGATAGACTTCCGAGGACTAAACTATACATCTATTTGTCCTAACAATAAACTTCAGATCAGCTTTTGAATCAAATGACTAATATCCATAGGATAACTATCTGAAGGTAGAAAAGCATTGTATGCTCTCATAATAGCAATTACATTTCCATTCTCAGTAGGATGAAAATTATCCCAAAACATATGTGCTGCCCTAAGGTGGCATGGAGCTTGTCCAGAAACACATTGCCCTTCAGCCGTTGTTTTCGAAACATTGCAGCATGGATAATTCAAGAAACTAAGAGTACCTACAAAACAAATAAATAGAATCTATAGATTAAAGAGTAGTTCTCTATACAGTCAAACGTCTCTATAACAACATTGTTGGTTCTGAGATTTTCTCTACACTTATAACATCATTTTAAATGGAGAAAAATAAAACTTTAGATTGATGTACGTACTCATAATTGATGAAATGCTATACATGTTTATATAGGTGAATTTTGCTTGTGGGAAGTTGGTATTCAGATCAGTTACAAGAGACTTGAGCTTCTCATTGAATAGTTGAATTGCTTCATTTGTTGAATCCACACACTTTCTTGTATTGTGTTTTTGCAACTCTTGTGGAATGCAACCTATTTGGGACAATCCAAATAGGGCTATTTTCCTTGCTCCATCTTCATATAAAGTCTAGCATCAAACCAAATGTATAGTCGTATTACAACAACAACAATAACATACGCAATGTAATCTCACAAGTTGGATCTGAACAGGATAGAATGTACACAAATTTTATCCCAACCTGTAGAGATAGTATATATATAGCCATATAGGCGATGCTAATTTATCATTCAATACATAGGAAATCAAGATTGTGCTATAATTCAAAAGCAAAAGCTCAAAGACATCTGGAAGTAGTTTGTTTAGTATATGTCTCTAAACTATGCGAAATGAAGTATGTAAAAGATCCAAATTTGCCGTTGAACTAGGTAAAATGGTCCAAATTGTTCTTGAACTATGTGAAAGGTCTCAAATTTATCTTCCATATTAAAAATCAACCCTTAATTGTGTGATACGTGGCATCACCAACTGCTAAGCTTTCACCTTTAAAATAAGGACAAATTTGTTTCATTTCGCATAGTTCGGAGGCAAGTTTGACCTCCACTAGTATAAACGAAGACATATTTGACCCTAACTATTAACAAAGGATTTGTTCGATTTCGCATAGTTCAGGGGCAAATTTGACCACAACTATTAACGGAAGATAAGTTTCTTCCATTTCGCATAGTTCAGGAGCAAATTTGACTACAACTATTAACGAAGATAAGTCTTTTCCATTTCAGATAGTTCATGGGCAATTTCGATCCCAACTAGTAACAAGAATATATTTAACCCCAATTATTAACGAAGGACAAATTTATTCCATTTCACATAGCTCAGATAAAACCTAAACCCTTTACTCTGTTAACTATATAATAATCTTAAAACAACAACAATATACCCTTTTAACACTATAATAATCTTTAAAAACTTTCTAAATTAATTTGCAAGTTAAGAATGAAAAATGAAATAGTGAAAGAAGTTAATGTTGAACCTTTAGTTGTTGAGCATATTCTTGTACCAATAATGTTGCATATTGACTTGGTGTGTACAAACTATTTGTTGAGTAATGTTTGGGCACAAGGTAGTTGTTGATGTAGTCATTGCTGCCTATTCCAACAATGTACAAACATGTGTTCAAGTGTGCATTGGTTGCAACTCTATTGCCCACTAAATCCACCATGCATAAAATTGTGTTGTGATGGTTTTGAAGTTGCAAATCCAAAAATATCCGATTTCCCTGAAAAATAATTTATCGAACTCTATATGTTAGATTTGTAATATATGGATAGAAAGGCTTGTCTACATTGTTTTTTATCTGACTAAAGTTTGTATAAATATAAAAAGATAAAATGTTGGTTGTATAATCATTTTTATCTAAACTTAGGTCTTATCACATGTAAACGAACATCATTCATTAGATGGTAGGTTAAATGTAATTGATTACCTAGAAAAAAAGTTTGATCTTATAAGGGACATATTAAAGATTGAAAAACTATTGAAATCACTAGTTAGATAGTAATCGAAAAAAATTATGTCTATCGAATTTTTATAATATGATATGTGTTTGCATATAAACTTACGAGATGACTTCCCGTCTCGTTACGAATTCCTGCTGAACCAGAGGCATAATTTACACCTTGCAAGATCTCCCTACCAGTTGCGCTTGCAAAAGGTGGAATGTAGTTATCAAACCCTAGTAGTTCCCCTGTGAATATTTAAAAAAAAGAAAAAGATTTAAGTAACGAAATCAGAATTTTCATTTAAGAAATTTGAAATAGAAAGAATTTAACATATAGAAGAAGTCAAGGACAACATTTACTACATATATATAAAGCATGCACATACATACAAAGGTACATGTAGTGTAGTTTTTCGATGGAATTAGGGGATTTAATGAATCCATTCTGGTACCCTAGCTTCGTCCATGCAAATAAGTTAGTAGTCATTTGATAGGGTGTAGAAAAATAGTATTAAATAAGATATATTCTTATGTTGAGATTAGTTATGTTAATATTATTTTTTTATCGACAGTTTGGTTTGCTATATTAAATGAATAGGTTGTATTAACTAATATCAGGGGCAACAGATCAATAAGATTAGTGGCTAAAAACCAACTTTGACGAGAGACCTTTTTTTTTATTTTTTTTTTTTATATATATTTTTAAAAATAAAAATTAACATATAAATCTATTATAGGTAAAACAAAAATGACACCTTATTCTCTCTTAACTAAAGGCTTTGGATTCGAGCATCAGAATAAAAAAATAAATTCTTTTTTCTCTTTAATCGACCTTACAAGTCTCAAAGTAAAATTAATCGAAATATCGAAAATAGAAAATGACCAAGGATATCAGCCATATTGCGTCCATTTGTGAATCGTCCAGTAGGTCCATTGGGGAAATCGATGCCATAAGGTGGATAATTAGCCTTTGCTTCTGTATTTAGGTTGTTATTATTTCCATTATCAAGTAATGAATCACCAAAAATGAAATAGCAAGGTACTTTTGTTGCACCAAGAACACATGTTATAAAGTTCAGAATTATCAATATCGTAGTGATTGTTACGTTATTAACACAAGCAATCATTTTAGTATTAGATAATATCTGAGAGAAGAATTAAGATGAAAATGAAAATGATTACTTAAATATTTATTTTTGTAGGAGATTGAGGCGTAATTAATGTTATTCCAATAGTTGCGGGCAGAGACAGGCTATGAAGGACAAAGTAGTTGCAAGAAGGCAAACCCACACAATATAGTGTTTGCAATAAATCTGAGATATCTTATCTTTTTTTAAAATAAAAATAAAAATTGGATATAAGGAAAACGGTAAGCGGATTATATGGTGGATATTGAATTCTTACGATTAAAGTAAAAGTTTAAATAGTCAACAAACTAAGGAAGTGTTTGGATAAGTTTTTTTAAGTGACTTGAAAGTCTACTTTTGACTCTTTTTTTGGGTACTTTTTAAGGCTATTGTGTCTTTACTAAACACCTCTAAAAATTAAAAAGTGTATAAAATTTAAAAGCATCTAAAAATAAGTCAATTTCTCTCTTCTTCTTTTTTTGTATCTCATAAATATAACATGACCCAACTATACAGGGTATTTTTTTAAAAAAAAATAATAATATCAATCCAACCACTCTCTGAACTACTAAAATTGTCCTTTGGATGTCCTCTTCTTTTGTTTTTAGAAAGATAATATTTAATGTCTCGATTCTTTAGTGAATATCCAAATTTTTATGGATAATTTGAAATGTTTTTTCAAGAAATATGCACCCCTTTATATAGACGTGGATTAGAATTCAGAATAGATTTAGTAGCTTCCATGAAATCCTAACTGACATTGCGGTTGTCTTGTAAACATCAAACTTAAACCGGATATAATTCACAAGCTTGTGATTTCTTGTTAAAATTATGGTGCCTTTTTCTACACTATGAGACTCTTATTTAAAGTTGTAGGATAAAAGAACTTTGATAATGATAAACTCGTTGTGACCAATCAAATTGAAAAGACATGACCATATTTGATTAGTCGAAATATCTCACTTGTATATGTTTCACATTTTCATTGACGTTTGATTTAGTTATGCATGTCACTTGTATTAATCATAATTAAGGGCGTAAAAAATGAGTCCACTATAGGTAACTCGCCCAATCTGTCCATAATTTTAAGGGTTGGACTCAAGATAATTTGAATTGGGTTCAATCTCAACCCATCAAGTCTTAATCCATTTTAAGAGAATCCTCAATTGAGCCTAATTTAATCTAAAATTTCAACCCGTTTTTAAGACTCTTTGATTTCATTGATGTAATGTATGTTACTATATTGAAAGTATGAATTACTATGTATTTTATATCTTTTAGGATTTATCAATCCATTTGTAACATCTTTTTTAAAATTTTCTTGAGTTGAAATTAAATTGTGGTTATAAAACTTAAATAACAATATATTAAAATTATTGAGATTAAGTGGGTCAAATTGGGCGGGTCAAGACCCAACCCACTTTTAAGCCCATTTGAGCCCAAAGTAAACTTGGGCGGGTCAGAACCTAACCCAATTTCTATTTCAACTCATTTTAATATTTCCAATTCCAACTCAACCCGCCCATTTGACACCTGTAGCCATAATAATGAGAATATTACATTGATCTGGGCTTCAAGTTGGACCCAAAAGAAAATCTGGGCTTCAAGTAGCAACTAATTAGAAGATACTTAACAAATTACCAAAGCCCATCCAACTAATATTGGGCTTTTCATCACCATAAAATCTTAAACCCTAGCAGCTCCCTATATATATATATTCTCCTCTTCTCTTATAATTTACAGAGCAATAATTTCAAGCTTCAATCCTCTTGACTTTCATTTGTGTTCATTTTATTCACATTTTGTGTGTATTTGCTTTAAATCTGTGCATAATTAAGCCGATGCTCTGGATAATTAGAATGAAGGTAGCATGGTTATATGTACAGAAATTGAATTGATAGAGTCGACATGTCTGCTACCTCTGATTTCTCTATGATTTGGTGGCCTGGTTTAGACTCACATTCATCTATTTTAAGTTTATATATACGATATAATTTTTCGACGAAGATCGTTATTTATATATGTGGATCTGTGCGCAATTAAGCCGATGCTCTGGATAATTGGAATGAAGGAAGCATGGTTATGTGTACAGAAATTGAATTAATTGAGTCGACATGTCTGCTACCTCTGATTTCTCTATGATTTGGTGGCCTGGTTTAGACTCACATTCATAATTAATCAATGGAAAAGTATATAAAAAAATGTCTTAAATTATGTTATTAGAAGAATATTTTTAGATATAAATTCATTTTGGTTCAATTTAGCATAATTTAGGATTTTTACAAAGTGAATTTGAAAAATAAAATGCAAGTAGTCCCTAGTTTTTGTATATACACTAAAAATAAAAAAAATAAAAACTGTATATGCAACCCTAATTGGTTATGTTTGGATTGATTATTGGTTAAAATTAAAATTAAATTAATTTAATTAATTTTTAAATTTCTCAAACCTAACCAAATAAATTAATCATGATTAAGTAATAATGTTATGCTATTTGCGATGTTGATTTCAAGTTTAATTAATAAAATAAGTTGAGGAGATTCGCATTATTTATCGGTGCTGTGGATGGAGTTGTAAAATTTGCATTTTGTGGAAATTAGTAATATTTAGCCATGTATTAAAGCTACTACTAATTATAATTATTATTATTTTGTCATATCCTCAACTAACCCTCCATAAATAATTATACTTTGTTCTTTAATCATATTTTTGTTTTTGTAGTTATAAAACATAAATGTTACTATGATATATTAGGTCATCTTGAGTTGAAGGACTCATTTTGTGTAATTGAGACTTGTGGTAGGTTCATTTGGTATTTTATGACCTGTGAAGGCAGGTGTATTCAGAGTGGATTTTGAGTCTGACTTAACCTCAAAAGTTAACTCATGAGATTATTCATCTCTTTTTATTCGATGTAGGATAACTCAACAGTGTCATGGATCCTGAGGGACTCAAGTGCCTTTCGAAACGCTAGAACTAAAACTTGAAGTTTCAAAGATTAAGAGTTGACCAAAATAAAAAATATGACTAAATGGGTTTAGATTCGTGATTTAAAAGTTCCTATAAGTCCATATGATGATTTTGAACTTGTATGTATGTTTGGATTGCAACCCAAGTGGTTTGGATCCATCATGTTCCGATGGATCTTCGCGATTGCGAGGAGCCCCATTAGGGTCACAAAGTATAGTATAACCTGACATCATTAAAAACACTTCAGATTTGAACTAAGTCATTTTAAAAAGAAAAGTTGAAAAAGATTGACGGAGTTGAACTAGTTGATGAAGGAGTATATCAATGTTTGATTGGATGCTTCTTATATCTCACAACAACAAGGCTTTACATGCTATTTTTTTATGAGAGTTTTATTCAGATATTTAAATTATGCTAGTGATCAGTTGCATATGATGGTTGTTAAGAGGGTGGTTAGGTATCGTAAAGGAACTCTATGGTATCAAATTCAACAAAAGTGCTAAAACTCACTTAAGGATTGAGGCTACAATCTTGAGATAGTTGATAACAAAATCATTTGTATTTATTTGGAGCTAAAATTTAATAAAAATTAGACTTTTTGAGACTTTTTTTTTTTTTTTTTTTGAATTTCTAAAAATAACATTCAAACGTCTATTAGAACACATATCTCGTATACAAAGTAGGACGCTAAATAACTACATCCAACTATAGTGTAGAACCTCTAGACATGTCCAAATTGAGCTAATTTTCTTCATCCATTAGGTTTAATTGGTCTCTCTCATCCCCTAAGTAGGAGTATAATCTTTGGGAGCTTGTTTCAATCCGTAAACGTACACCTCTCAATAACAAGCAAACATTGTCAAGATTCTTTAGATCTTCGAACCCTGATGATGGCTTCATCAATACCTTTTCTTTCTGCTTACCAAGCAAAAATGCATTTTTTTGTATCAAAATTACAAAGAGATAACCGTAAAAAATGATAGCACAATACGAATTGTTGTGGCTTTAATAATTGAATTAAAAGTCTTCTCTAGATCCACTCGTTCAATTTGTTGTATCCTTTTACCACTAATCGAGCTTTAAATCTATCTTCACTCTACCATCATTAGACATTCGGGTAAGAATCGATTGATATTTGGAACAAAAAAAAAAAAAGTACTCCTATTTAAAGCTATACAAACAAAAAACTTCTTATGAAATTATTTTTCAAATAGTATATTTCAAATTATAGAACGCAACATAAATACACATTCAGTATTTCACTAAACTTCAGTACTTGAAATATCGACGAAATATTTTTTTAAGAAAACACATTATAGGATACGATCATAATTCAAGCCATGCACACTTTCTCCCAACATAGCACTCCTAACATTCGATTCAAACGACCTTGGATTATCTCTTAATTCCTCAGCTGCTTCAGGATTAAGTGGATCTTCATGATTAGGTTCAGTAAACAAATGAACCAAACCATAAATCACAGCATTAATATTCAAAACAGGTTTCCAATCTTCTCTAAGAATATTTAGACAAACATTTCCATCATAATCAATATTTGGATGATAAACTTTGATTTTGCACTTAACTTTTGGTGCATCATGTGGATAAAGTATTGGAATTTCAAATGTAAATGGAAATTCACCATCATGATAATAACCTTCATCAGGTTTAATTGTAACTTCAAAATTCATAAGATCATCTTTTCCATTGGGAAATTCAATTTTACAAATTAGTGGTAAAGTTAATTCACTAATGTCTCTATGAACACGTAATTCTGAGGCTGTTTGTTCTTTAATTGTTGATTTTGATCCAGCATTTTCAGCTGCTTCCCTTTGTTTTTCTCTAACTTTGATTAAATTAATCATGATTAAGTAATTTTGTTTAAGATGTTAATTACGTATGAGTTTAATTAAATACGATAAGTTGTTTGAGGAAATTCGCAATATTTATCGGGTTATGTTTTTTTTGGAGTTGTGGATGTGACCGAGTCATTAGTGGAATTTGCGGGGAATTGACATTTGGCAATAGATAAAAAATATTTAAATATTATTGTCTTGTTATAAATAATTACGATATTTTTCAACTCTTTTTCAAATTATAAAAATTATTTAAAATTTATGGATTTCAATACATCATTGGACTTCAGAATATATCACTGGAGTTCCGGATACATTAACAGACATCCGGATACATTGACAGATATCCGGATACATAGGTAAAGGATGTATCAGAAAGGGGATAGGACATTCGTATACATCACTGGACTTTCGGATACATAGGTAAGGAATGTATCCGAGAAGAGACTGATGTATCCGAGAGGGGATTTTTGAAAAATAGAAAATTTTAGAAATTATGATAAAAAAAGATGTATATTTAGGTAATTTTCCATAAATAAATCATGATGTATGATAGTGTTTTTTCCATACTCCAAATGAATATTTCATATTGAAAAGGTACAAGTAATAACCAACCTTCAATTTTTAGTATTTGTGTTTCAAAATAAACTTTATGTATGTGTATAAATTCATATTACTATTTGTGGAAAAGGGTAAAAATTACCCTTAACCTATTTGATTAGGTTAACTATTGCCCTTAATTAATCTATTGATCTGTTAATGCTACGATCGTTATTTCTTGGCTTATATTTGTCCCTAAAATAAACAATAACATTATTATGTAAACTTCAGATGACATGACACTCTCCTATTTATCCTTATAATAACTCAATATCCATTCATTTGACCAAATATGAGACATGAAAAAATGATAGGGGCCTTAGTGGATCAATAGATTAATTAAGGGTAATGATGAATCAAATTGAATACGTTGAGGGTATTTTTAATCCTTTTTCGTATTGTTTATGACTTATTGGGTGATTTAGATGGAGAGTCGAGGGTTCACATGGTTTACGGAGAAGTTGTGACTCAAAACATATTACTGAAATGGTTTTCAATAGCTAGTGTTCAATATCTGTATTGAGGTTCAATTATATCCGACTTTGTATCAGAAAATTTCACATAAAGGTAAAACATTCCTTAACAAAAGCAACTTCATAAACGAAGTTTGAACCCAAAACCTCAAATTAATAATTAAAGAATACTTACCAGTACTCCACTATAATCGTAAATTAATATCTCGGTTAGTTCAATGAAGATTTTTGTCCCTTTCTCTCCAACATAAAAAAAAAAAAGAAGCTTAATTATCCTTTTATCTTGTTCTTGTTTTTCTCAATTCACTTTATATTCTCAGCATATTACCTAATTTTACTAAGAAGAAAAATCCCCTCTCCAATGCTTCTTCCTTTCTAGATATAAAAATCTAATTATAGATTGAGAAACTAACACATTCTTGTAATTAGAACTTCTTCATTATCTTGAGATTTAGAATTTGTTTTTTTTTTCTCTTAAACACTATGGAAAATTCTCAGAATTATGGAAGAAGAATTGGGATACTAAGCTTATTTTTGGGCATTTTCTTAGTGATGTCTGGTGTTAGTGCTGAAAGTATACATAAAATTTCAAGATCCCTTTCTTGCTTATTCATTTTGTGTTTAAGAAAGGCATAATACATAAACGTGCCTTTTAATTTGATCTCAGATGACATTTTTTGTTTTTCAACTTTGAGTGTGTACAAGTAGACACTTAAATTTATATAAAGTTTAACAAGTAGACACACGCGTCTTACATGACGTTCTATATGACAATTAGTGTGAGATACACTCGAACTAATTTGTAGAACATCACGCAGGATGTGTGTGTCTACTTGTTGATCTTTATATAAATTTAAGTGTCTACTAGTGCACACCTAAAATTGAAGGATATAGACATCGGCTAAAACCAAATTAAAAGAACACGTTTATTTAATATGCCTTTAAGAAAATATTACTAAGTTTTAACATGTCATATTTCATTCAACAGATAGGAAACACCCTACAGGAAATGTGAATTTGGCACCATTTGAACAGTGGAGAAGTGCCTATTTCTGCTTGCTAAATGTAAGTTGTTGACTTCAACTCTGTTACAACACTCAGTGATTTTACTAAAATAATATCGAATTATTATCATGATTAGACTTGCAATGAGTATGGGTCTACATTTTAATTTAACATATTGTTAAGAGTAAGTTAACTTGCTATTTACATTATCATATTGTATGCAGACATCTCCAATTTGTTCAAAGAATCACACACTCACAATGTCTGGATGGCTAAATGTAACAAATGAACAAGGCAAACAATTTTGTGTAAAAGGAGGCTGTGGAGATTATACTAAAGGAGTAGTCGATTGCATTCATCATGTCAAACGCGATTTTTGGTTCGCAAATAAGGCCACTATTAAACATATTTACGATACCATCGATATTGGTTGCAACACCTCACAAGGTTTTTCTTTTTTGTTTAACGGATTAATTAATTTTATATACTTGATATTTCTACTAATTCCCCTTCATGCACATTGCAGGTTTTAGTGGAACAAGTTTTTACCCACACTAAGGGTTCAAATCAGCATCAATTTTTCCTCTCTTTGTATTACACATATATAGCCATCAAATAGAATAAAAGAAGCAACAAGTATGTATTATAATATTTCCTTTGGAAACAGTTTAGACTGATTTCTCATGTGTCAACAGTCACCTTTTCTTTTGTATGCCATAGTGATCTAATCATATTTCTAGAAGAGAATTTTCTAATATTTGTCAATCTATAATCCTTTAATATCATTTTATTAGGTGATTAAAGTTTATGAGAAAAATGAAAATACTTGCATTGATTATTAAGGAAATAAAAATATCTCTGTTATGTACTTGTATCATTGGAATATGCCTCGAAGCAACTATAGTTTTATGACAGTAATATCCCTAACCTGGGTCAACCAATCATCCAAGTCCCTAAGGGCACATCCGATATAATAAATCTTTGATATAATAAAATAGAAGTCGAAAGATCATATGTTTACTCCCATAACATACTTCTTAGAAACCTTCCACAAACACCTAGCTTTAATCACCAAGACTTGATCAAATGAACAAATCACCTAACATTTTGTGTGCTTGTTTTACTCTACTAAAACCTCTAATGAACTAATAGCGTTAAATGTTCTATCTCAATTAAAGAATTTTGTGTCTCGAACAACCTCAACTTCATTGTACTAGGCATAAAGCAAAATTTCTCAAGCTATTCACCAGTTAACTTGAGTAAACGTTTTTTAGCCGCACTTCAAGACAGGCACGCACTCGCAATATAATCAAACAAGTGGAGAGGATAGGATCTAAGCTCACCTTGCCCCTATACCTTATCACCATCTTTGTGCGATAGAAAAGTTGTTTTCGGTAGACCCTCAATACAATGGCACATGACCAAAAGGTACATAACACTCGTAACATATACTCATAATAATAAAATTGCTTGTTATCTCCATTTCCATTTTCAACAATGGTGTACCAGATGAGACTTGAGGTTGATAATTGTGAATCAACCCCAAAATTCAAAGAACTAACCATATTTGTCAGACAAATTAGCAGAACTAGGGGAAAGGCGCATATGTCAAACTGGCAAACAAAGTAGAATTACATTGCAGTTTCTCCCTTACTAGTCATCAAATAGATATTCACAAATTGAAAACACCCGTTCCCTTGACAACCCACATTAAGGGAGATTAAGAAGTAACCAAGTTCTTTCACGGAATTTATTCATTCACCCCAAGCACAATAAGACATTGCTGTTACAAAAGTCCCAGACATGCCTGGAGACAATTTTGCACATCATCCCATTGCATATTTCTGAGTCCAGCTACGAGCAGTGGTTTCGTATTTGGCCCTGTCAGTCTTGTACATGTGAGCAATTTCAGGTACAAGAGGATCATCTGGGTTTGGGTCTGTCAACAGAGAGCAGATGGACAGCAGGACCTGCAAGCATATTGTTGGTTACACCTTCACCCAAAGGCAACTCAAAAGGGGAAAAAGAGATACGTTGCACAAAATTTGAGTGGTAGAAAAACTTTTTTAAGATTTGAATATTTGTGAAGGGAAAACTCTTTGCACACAAGGAAGGGTCAAGAACAAAAGGGAAAGCTTTGGAAGGAGTATTTAAAAGTTGCAGTTGCAAGAAAAAGACAGTTAACCTCACTTCACTTAAAATGGAACATTTCAAAACTTCACTTGTCTAGAAAATAAGTCAGCTGCATAAAAAATACGAGAGTACGGAGACCTATGCTTATTAACTTAATTTTCAATAGCAGAAGTCCAGAAAAGTCTTCGCCATTGCACAAATTATGAACATTAACCCTGATAATGCCAAGGTAGTAGGAACATATGAGTCCACTTTGCTTTTTAGTACAATCAAGATGGTCTTTCTATCCACTGGCCTTTCTCTACTGCTAAATGCTACTACTAGTTGGCGTGCAATTAGAAACTTGTCAAGACAGAACAAACAGACCATTGTGTGATATCACAATGTTTCAGAACAACAGATGATAAGTATAGTTACTATTGAAGTGTTCCATTCTTCTAATTAGTTTCTCACTTTACTTTCTTCTCATTGGTATAATTCCCCTTTTTCAACTCTCTTCAACTCTAAATGTACTAGTTAAACCGTCATGTTTCAGAGCATTATATTCAGATATAATCAACTTGCATGAGAAAAGCAAACAAAAAAAAAAAGGATTATTATTATCAACTTATAACTCGCATAATTAGAAAACTGGATCATTAAGAACGTACTATATTATGACATTTTGTTTCACATTTTGGCACTATATTTCTCATTTTTGGCAGAATTTGACACTATATCTGATGGGTCTCACAACTAGGCATAGATTGAAATGTATTTCTAAGCAGGATCATCTGGCTTGACCCTAAGCCATGATTTTAGTGGCCCAAAGTAGTATTGCTTTAAAATGAAGAGTCAAGTTTGTAAAGGCGTCAAAAACCTTGATCAAATCATGAGTATTCAATGATTGCTATGCACCACAGAACCAGAATCATCCTTGAGAACTTAAAAGTATCAATATGGACTTTGGATTTTTGTAAAGAGCAATTCAAGACCCAAAAAACAGTGTTAAATCGGGCAATGAAAAGAAAGGTTAAGTTCCAAACCTTGGATATGGTTAATGCTGGACTCCACTGCTCCTTAAGAATATCCAGACAAATACTTCCATTGCTATTGATGTTGGGATGGAAAACCTTAGTTCTGAAGGCAACCTGAAACAGCAAAAAAAATCATTTCTAAAATCACCACCTCAGATTATTACAATGAAGAGAACTTTAATTACACAATTCATAAAAGTGCTAAAAAAAAAGACAAGTAGACAACCCACTTAATATCCAGATACAGGTTAACTTGTTCTAACAGCAAACTGATCCTAGCTCCTTAGTTGTTACTAAAATTAAAGAGACAAGTAAATAACGAGAACTGAAGGTCGGACCTACACAAACAAAAGCTGTACTGCTTCTGCAAGAAATGTTTTAAAACTCTCATATATTGAGATGGATTTACTGAGGCTCCAACATATGAGCAAATGCAAGCAAAATGATCACTCTCCTCCTCAATAGAAAAAACAAAGTAGTGAACACATAAGTTAAGACCAGGGATATTCTGGAGTTGAAGTATACCTTTGGAGGCTTAAAAGGATAATCTGGAGGGAAATGAATTGAAACCAAAAATACACCTCCAGCATAAGGGCTATCTGTAGGCCCCATGATTGTTGCTTGCCAATGGAACATATCCTCTGCCACTGGACCTGTATGAAGCCAAATATGCTAGTGAATATGAGCATAAAGGTTTCTACGAGGTGGTCACTGAAAATAGAAAAGTGAACATCTGGAGTGCATTCCCTTATACATAATAACATTCCACAAAGGTTGCAATCAATGACAGCATAGCCACCATGACTTCTTTTTCCATCTTAACAATTTTGTTATTCACAGATGAAAGAGGAGGAGAACAAGACAAAATCCATACTGGAGGAAGCATCAAAACAAGATCATCTCTAACACCTATCCAATCCATAGAGAATAATACAACCCCTAGGAGGCCAGTTATGAATTTTAATGTCAATCAAACTGAGAATGAAGGAAAAGTGAAGCACAAGAAAGAATTACACACAACTTGAGGTACCATTCTTCACATATTAATTGCCATCAATGACATCTTGTATTCTCATGGCAACGAGCACGGCAAAAAGAGTTGCTAGAGACTAGAGTGACCAAATAGTGCAAAATGATGTGTATTCAACTGGAATGCACAAATCAGAATGGAACAACGAATAACATAAATGATGTTATTTCACAGACATCTTTACCATGCCATACTGCTTATTAAATCAAAGAGCAGATAGCTTCACCACCAACTAAGGTAATTATTTACTATATTTGACATATCTGCTAAAAGTTACTCCGAGCCACTATCTGCAAAGAGAAGCTGGAAGACCCATTTTTTATATGGTAGAGTCCAACCCATACACCCTAAAACAAGGACACTATCATCAATACATGAGTAGGGACCTATAGTTCCGTTCGCTAAGAAAACATAACTCCAGAAAGCCAATAAATTGAACAATGGAATAAATAGTTCAGCTAAATTACCAGCACTGCATGATGTGGGAGGATCCTTCTGCAGATCCTTGAGCTCCTTCAATATCCTCTTCGACGCCATCAATTAGCCCCCGTACCTTCAACTCCAAACCCTGACCTGATATTCAAACGAAAACCTTTTACCACAAACCATAGATCTTAAAATTCCACTAAAGCAACAACCAAGAAAAAGCAAACCACAACAAAATAAAAATAAATAACACATAAATCAAGCGCAGATCTAAGTTACTACTAATATCACGCCTATCACACCCACTACTTTCAGCTCATCACAAATTCATAAAGACAAACACATTACGTACAATTCTTTTTAATATAATAAACCTCACTCAAAAATTCACCAACTATAAACCTTAAAAGTAACATAAGATCTAATTTATTGTTCATAAAAAAAATCATAGATCTGTTTAATTTTCTGAACAAAACCACACATTCTAGTGGATAGATATACTTCCTTCAGCTCATCACACAATTTTGTATACGTGAAAAATAATATTAAAAAATTGCACATACAATTAGCTTACTAGCTCTGAATCCACCGACTCTAAATCCCGAATTTGCAGCTAAGGCGTTATCCAAACTAATTAATTGCTAATAACTAAAAAAATTAGATCTGCTTCGTTCCTTAAATAAAATCATACATTCCAGCAGGAAATTATATACAACTACTGCTTTCAGCTCGTCACACAATTTTGTATATGTAAAAATTAGTATTAAAAAATTGCACATAAAATTAACTTTACTAGCTCTTAATCCACCGACTCTAAATCCCAAATTTGCAGCTAAAACTAATTAATTGCTAATAACCAAAAAACCTAGATCTGCTTCATTCCATAAATAAAATCATACATTCAAGTGGACATCCATATACAAATTCTGCCTTCAGCTCATGACACAATACTGTACATGTAAAACTACTACTAAAAATTGCACATATAGTAAAATTTAGTAGCTCAAAATCAACTCACTCTAAATCCTGGAATTAGCTATCCAAACCTATTCAAAAAAATTCAAAGAAGCTAGATCCGCCTAATTCGAGTGGATAAACATATACAAATACTTCCTTCAGCTCATACAAAAAAACTGCACATACAATTAACTTAACTAGCTCCTAATCCACCGACTCTAAATCCCGAATTAGCAGCTAAGACGTTATCCAAAAACTAATTAATTGCTAATAACCAAAAAAAAAAAACCTAGATCTGTTTCATTCCTCAAATAAACCATACATTCGAGTTGATATCCATATACAAATTCTTCCAACAGCTCATCACATAATACTGTATATATAAAACTATTAGTTAAAAAATTGAACATACAGTAAAAAATTTAGTAGCTCAGAATCAACTCACTCAAAATCATGGAAGTAGCTATCCAAAACTGTCTCAAAAAAATTCAAAAAAACTAAAAACGCTAGATCTGTGAATTTTGAAGTACCTGAAAGTGATGAAACTGGTGAGAGAGGTGGATTTGCTTGAGTTGAAATTGAAGGAGACGGAGATTGCAGAGGTGGAAAAGGATATTTTTGAGCCAATAGCAGAGTAGGAATACTTTAGTTTGGAAGAAATGGGAGAAGAGAAGTATCAATTGAGAAATTGGAGTGTTATAAAGGAAGTATTCAGTAGGGTCCAGTTTCTAGAATCCTCTTGTACAAGTCATAATTTTGGCGTATGATCAACGCTAACGCCACCTTTTTATACGTTGCTCTATTGTTTTTTCCTATCCATAGGGTTTCGGCCGCGACATTCTAAATTGGCATAATACATAAACGTAACTCTTAATTTAGCGTTAGTTGACAATTATAGTCTTTAATTTTGGATGTGCACAAGTACACACTTAAATTCAGTGGCGTAGCCATCCTTATGTCAGGGTGTCCAACCTTCGTCGGAAAATTATACCGTATATACAAGTAAAATG
Organism: Solanum etuberosum; assembly: GCA_029582245.1. Lineage (NCBI taxonomy): Eukaryota > Viridiplantae > Streptophyta > Magnoliopsida > Solanales > Solanaceae > Solanum > Solanum etuberosum. The sequence goes on from JAJONR010007422.1 coordinate 42,796, forward strand.
GTAAACAAAGTGACTAAATAACATATTTTGGACACCCTTGATAGAACAATATGATGTAGCCTAGTGGTTTCAGGCGCCTTGAAAGAATAAAGACACACAAACTTAAAGTGTTTGTGTTTTCGAATCTCACTAGTAGCAATTTTTTTTTTCACTTTTTAAGAAGAGCAGGTTCACTTTAGCACTTGGATACCCTTCGTGAAATTTCTGGCTCCGCCACTGCTTAAACTTGTATAAAATTGAACAAATAGACACGCGTGTCCTACATGTCAATTTCATGTTCAACGTGTATTATGTCATGTAAGACGCGTGTATCTACTTATTCAATTTTATACAAATTTAAATATTTATTTGTGAACCCTCAAAGTTGAAGGACATAGTTATCTTTTGAAGCCAAGTTAAGGATTATGTTTATATACTATGCCTTCTAAATTTTAGCCAAATTTTTGTTTACATAAAAATAATAGCTTAAAGAATAAAAGATTGTTCTTAGTTAATTCTAGAGAGCAATATTCGCAAAACTCGATCAGCCACCATAAAGATTTTTGTTTATTAATATCTTCGTTTGTTGCATAACAATCGAAGAGTATTACAAATCTTGTGTAAGCAATTAAGCTTTGTCCTTAATCGAATTGCGGCCTAACTTATGTTCATGTGATTCTAAAGTTAGGAGGATTTATTAATAGTGTGATACTATACTCAAATGTCGTGAATTGTTTGATTTATCACCATTATAAATAAAATATTTGATATCTTTAATACTGAGTTAAATCTCATATATCTTTTCTTTCACATATCATTACTTAATTTAATCATGTATTTAATCCAATTTTTAAACTCATACTATATTATGCTATAAAGTACCAATATCACCTATGAACAAAAAATTTCGTATATGGGAAAAATTTCACCAATTATTGTCTTTATTATTATGGAAGACAATGAACTAGTCCTCAATATCTAAAAATGATGTTTAATCTAAAATTTGTAAATTTAACTTTTTGAAAACTAAGATCGCTAGTACGTATGAATAAGTGAGATAATTCTCAACTATCTAATTAATCTTCTATTCTAATTGTTATCTCCATAATTTTTTTAATCTAAAATCATATCTTTGATAAGTGTTCAAGTGCAAATGCATCACATAATAAACATGATCCAATAGTTGACTGTATCACACTATAAATCTGGTTGATTACTTAGTTATTGTTCATTTTATTAGTTAGTTACTAATCCGTTAGTTAGTTGACTAATTAGTTGTCACGATCCGAGCCTACACCCTGGACGTGGCCGGCACTCGAGAATCATTGTTGGTCCCCAAGCGAATCTTCATCCTGTCTGGCTACAAGCGGAAGACTAACTCAAGCATACAAAACTTAAAACTGAATCAAATTTCATTGAACTCAAATACTCAACCTTTTTAAAAGTCTGTACAATACTCAAAATAAAAGTAAATACAGAAACTCCTCAACTATGTCTATCTATGAAGCCTCTACTATTACAGAAGGATATCATGACAAGACCCACAACATCTCAAAACTGCTAACCGTAAGATAAAGGTGAAGTTCTCCAGAATATAAGATGGCTCACCAAAGCTGACTGGAATATCACATGACCTCAACGAAACGTCTGTTGATGATCCTGAATACCTGTATTTGCATCATGAAACGATGCAGGCCAAATAGCTCAGTACATGAAATGTACGAGCATGTAAGGAGAATTCTAAAGCATAAACATAAGCTTGAACTGATAGAAAAGAAACATAGTTACCTCTTCTCAACTTACTCAACTTAATGAAACATAGTTCAATTCAACTTAATGAAACATAGTTCAACTCAACTCAGAGAAAATAGGGTTCAACTCAATAGTAAGATACTCAACTTAGAGAAAATATGGCGCAACTCAACAATAAGATACTCAATTCTGTGAAACATAGTTCAACTCAACTCAGAGAAATAGGGCTCAACTCAACAATAAGATGTTCAACTTAGAGAAATAGGGCTCAACTCAAACAAACATGATACACAACTCTGGACACTCAACTCTGGATACTCAATTTTGGATAAAGCAACAATAAAATATGCAATATATGGAAAGCTTTTAAAACGGTAGATAGCAACTCAATGTATTGAAAAATACAATAATAACTTAGTTTGTATATAAAAATACAATGTAACTCTGTGGGAGATTCTCTAACCGACAACCATCACTATGAGTTATGTGATGATACATCGTCTAGCCCACGCTGCCAGAACTGTCCTATAATTTGCCAGGCTATAGAACCTACTACTAAGTGGATCCACTAGTCTATGCTAAAAAGCAATAAGGAATCATCTAAAAATTCTGCCATGGTTTATGGGGGCTGTGAGTTGTCTGAACTCTCCCCATATCTGTGCTCAATACTACTCCCAAAATATAACTAGCTCATATGTTTAAAAACATAGCTCTTTCTGTGTTTTGAGATTATTACTCAAAAAAAATTCTCTTAAAAGAGATGGTACTCAAACTGCTCAAAACTCTTTTGAAAATCTCAGTTTCCTCTCATCTTAAATGTAAAAACATTTACTCTTGGAAATACTTAGTTCCCATATATCATTTTAAAGAAAATGAACTCAGCTCTACTCTTCCTCAACTCGCTGCTCAAGTATTTAAAACAAGTTTTAAAATAATTTGTAAAAAGACTTCTTAAAATAGGGTTCATGCCGAATTATGGACGTGAACGACTCAATTCAAGATTTTCAATAACCATGCATAGAACTCAATACTTGGAACTCAACAACTCCAGAACTCAAGGA
>JAJONR010007423.1:0-51669 GCA_029582245.1 Solanum etuberosum
TATATATATATATATATATATATATATATTCATAAGAAATTATTTACTAAACACTATCAGTAGCTCAAAGTTCATGAGTTCTATAATATACACTACTTATGTTTATGGATCATCGAGTCTTATAGAATATATAGAAACGTTATATGTAAGAATGATCAAGTTATTGAGCCGAAGATCTCCCAAATAAGAGACGGATGTGTGTATGGTGGTCTTCAATTTAAAATTTTCAGCTTTTTTGTCCAATCAAGTTCAATTTATCGTACAAAATTTTCTAGCATGTGATTAGAGCTATTTAAAGAACGTCGAGAAGAAAAATTATTTAAGAAAATCGAGAATTTAAAGAAACCAATTATACTTTTTGACTAAATGGTTACTTCCAAAAAAATTAAATTTTCTTAATATTGAAATTTATGAAGACATGTCTATCTAAAATATTTACCAAATCTACATTCCAATAAACTATTCAACATGAAGATTCATATAACTGGCTGAATTTTTTTTTTCTTCAAATATTTACTCATGGTCAAACAAATACAATACTTAAAAGGAAATATTTATTTATACCTAGTAATTATATCAAATCAAATAAATTTAATATTCAAATTTAGAAATTAGAAATTTCAAATATAATTAATAAAATAAATCCTTAATAAATACTTTATTAGGGAATATTCACAAAGACTCATTTTCTTTCCCTTTCAATAATAGGTCCACCCAAACAGCGCCTTATAAATTGTCCCCGAAATCCTGGGGTCAACGGCCTGCTCCACCGTCTCTGGTCAACTTTAGTCGGCGAGTGTGGTGGCGCGTGTGAGAACTTTGGACAATTATGGAGTCGAGCTCTGAGTTGGTGAGATCGATGGAATCAGCATTGGGAGTGTCTATGGGGACCGATATGGTGCTGGTGGTGCTAACGACGTCGTTTGCAGTAGTAGTTGGATTGGTGGTTTTGTTCATGAAGAGATCAAGTGATCGGAGTAAAGAAGTGAAGCCGGTGGTGGTTCCGAAAGCGGTGCAGCTGCAAACGGAGGAGGAGACAGAGGTGGAACCCGGAAAAGTTAAGGTTACGGTATTTTTTGGTACTCAAACTGGTACAGCTGAGGGATTTGCAAAGGTATATATCCAATTTTCTATATCAATTACAAATGCCCGAACTTAGTATAGATATGAAGTTTAAATTTTTTTGAACTATATATGTAATTTGAGTTGAAAGTATTGAGTAAGGACATACCAGCTAAGAAGCTGTAGTAGTGTGATGTTTGTTTATGTATATTCTGACTCAAAGATACGTAGAATGTACCAGAATTTTCTTTAATCTTGTTGTGTTAAACATGTAGAGTAGATAGTTGGAATTAAAGAGTTCCCAAAAAAACAAAAAAAGAGAGATTCTTTTTGAAATGATTCAAAAGGAAAGTAAGGCAGAAAATTGAAACTGAGGGATTATATAATTTGAGTTGAAAGGACTTAGTAAGGACAGACGGAGCTGTAGATCAGTGACTGGTGGTGTGCTTTTTGTTTATGTAGATTCTTACTCAAAAGATACATAAAATGTACCAAAATAATTTTTTATCTTGTGGTCTTAAACATGACACGTGGAAAGTTGGAATTAAAGAGTTGCTAAAAAAGGATATGATCTTCAAGTGTTTTATGCGGGCTTGATTAGAACATAGATCTCTTCTTTTATTAGTTCACATAGAAAGATAGAATGAGGATTCAATGGCGTTGTTTCTACGAATGACAATTAATGCAGAGGAAGTAGGGGTGGGAACTAGGAATGGTGCAGGGTAGAGATATTTTGTTCCCTTTAATATTCGGGTTGAGATCCGTGTTTTAAAAGGCAACGTAGGGACTCGCCTCGGAGCAGGGCACTGATAAAACGCCTCAAGTCTCATGTGTGGGGCGTAGTTCTGTGAGGTTTATGCCCTACGTGTCCGATTGTATACCCTAAACACGCCTAATGCCCAACGCTCGGCTAAGAGATCTTACACAAATTATGTGTTAAATTCTTTAGTTAACACTTTACTTTTTTGACCCTCATAAATCTCTAATAAATGAATGATACTTGATAGTTCTTTCATTTATTGAAATTAAAAGATTGAGAGTAACTCAAAACAAGTCATAATATTGCATATTTAGTATTTAAGAATACCGTAAGGGTGAATATTACTTCACATTTATTTTAAAATACATAACCAAATTTTACATTTTCACTTATCATTGGTCTTCGTCTTTTTTCCATGTCTCAACATTATCATATTTTATTGTGTTGCTCTTTGAAAGTAATTTTATTTTTATTCATAATGGAGTGATGTTTTTATTATAATACTCATAAAGTTTTTGATTTTTGTTTTAGGGAGGTAAATTGCATAGTATGATAGTAATATATTTTAAGAAATTGTGATTCTTTTATTATTTGAAAGTTAAGATGTTAAGTTGATTTGCATTCCATTATAACTTTTTTGTCATTATATTATTTATACTTGTAAAATCATGTTAAAAGTTTTATTTTCTATAAGTTTCTTTAATCATATTTTTAATTGTTTTATACTATTAATATATTTTTATAATTCCGTGTTATATTATTATTTTACTACATTATAAATTAAAAATTGTAAGATTCGTGGGGCTTACACCTCGTCCCGTGCTAAGTGAAACGCCCTGCCTCACGCACCCGCCTTTTAAAACATTGGTCGAGATGAGGATTGGTGCCCCTGCCCCATACACCACCCTAAAATGAACGTGAATTTTAGAGATCAGTAATTGCAATTTAAGTCTTAGATATCTAAACTGGTTTCAAAGATTTCTGTGTTAAATGTTCCTAAGCGGGTAGTTTTTACGTCCTTGATTTAATATTTTTAAGCTTTTCTTTCCCCTGGCAGGCTTTAGCTGAGGAGGTAAAGGCAAGATATGAGAAAGCTGTTGTAAAAGTTGTTGACATGGTAAGTAGAACGGTAGGTTTGTATCTGAATTTCTTCTTTTTAGTCGTGTTATTGGTGAAACTATTGTATTTACTTCATCTTAGGATGATTATGCTGCTGATGATGATCAGTATGAGGAGAAATTGAAGAAAGAAACATTAGCATTTTTCATGGTGGCGACGTAAGGGATATGCTTACTTGGACTTTGGCGATGTTTGACTTTTTTTGGCTCAATGAAGCATGTAGCTCTTATGTATACTTGATTCCTTCATATTTGCATTGACATTTAGATACGGGGATGGTGAGCCTACTGACAATGCCGCGAGATTTTACAAATGGTTTACTGAGGTAGATTATAAGTGTCATTTCTAGTTTTGTTGCCTTACTTTATTTCCTATTGTGGAACTTCATTTGTGTGTTCTAAATTTAAAGGGACAAGAACGGGGCTTGTGGCTTCAACAGCTTTCTTATGGTGTCTTTGGGTTGGGTAATCGGCAATATGAACATTTTAACAAGGTATTTTGTTAGCTATTACTAATTGTTTTCTTTTCTTTGCTCCTATTTGTTGTCTGACGTAAATCTTTTGGAACAGATTGGGCAGGTGATAGATGAAAATCTAAGTGAACAAGGTGTGTATACGTGACATTTACCAGCTGCCATATGATCTTCTGTCCACCTTAGCAGAATCATTTCCATCTAACAAGTTTGCACACTGCATTGTATTTCCTTGATGATGTTTGCAAAGCAATATAACCTGATGTCTGTCTGCTCTACAAAGAAAAAAGATAAAGAAGGGATTTGCTCAAATTATGAATTATTTTGAATTGCCCCCCCCCCCCCCTCCCCCCAACCCCCCCAGAAGAGTTTTTTATATTTTGTGAAATTTCTATTAAATAGCTATTGTCAGCTAATGCACAATTTCCAAATCTCGTATCGCCTGTAATAATATTTTTTTAAGTTGTATAAGGTTATTCCACAGGACTTACATGATCAGCATGACAGGTGCAAAACGTCTTGTGGTACTTGGCCTTGGGGATGATGATCAGTGCATTGAAGATGATTTTGGCGCTTGGTAAATTAATTTTTTTCCTGAGATCCCTCTTGATTAGTTTGTTTCGGGTACATTCTTAAGTACTTTTTTTTGTATATGCGAGGTGATGCTATTAGGTGACTTCTTTCTTTTTGGTTGCTTTATTTAGGCGAGAACAATTGTGTCCTGAATTGGATCAAATACTTAAAGACGAGGATGATGCAAAGTCTGTAGCTACTCCTTATACAGCTGCAATTCCTGAATATCGTTTAGTTATTCATGAGAGCACTAGTGCAAGCTTCGAGGATAAGCATGCAAGCATGGCTAATGGAAACATCTCATATGATATTCACCATCCATGCAAGTAGGTGTACAAACGTGATTCTAATTGCTTTGATTTGGAATTTGGCTTATAGCTCTCTCATTTTCCTTACTTCTAGAGTAAATGTTGCTGTTCAAAGAGAGCTTCACAGACCTGAGTCTGATCGTTCATGTATACACTTGGAATTTAACATATCTGGCACTGGGATTTCGTAAGTTCATTTCATTATTCTCTGTTTATTTGGTTACTCTCATATTCATCTGTTGCTGTCAAAGTTCTTTCTCCTTTTTATAAATATTTTATTAAGGTGTTGAAAATACAAGGTACTGCAGAAAAATTCTCCACTTAGTTCCAACTGAACTGCTATTTAATTTTTACTGTCATCTGCAACAGTTTTCATGTAATGCAAGTTCAACTTCGACTTCATTGGCCTTTGGTGGACTGGTGGAGTATACATTTAACTCATACTTGTTGTGTATGGGAACATGATTTAAGCTTCTTGCAGAATGGCAAAGGGGCAGTTCTGACTTTTGATGGTTCATTTTTCCTTAAGATGTGATCTAGCTTATAAATTAGATTTGTTAGAAAGTTAGGTGTTTGTCAGAAGATACTTTGCAAGTTAGAAGAGTCATTATGTTAGACATTGCCGCAAGTATTCTTGGTGTCAAATTCTACGATCTTGTGACACACTTAAGTAGCTTATGCCTGAAGTCAACCACCTGGTCAAAGTTCTTCCTAATTTTCATAGTTGTATTATTCTTGCCTCATCTGATGGTACCACTCCCATTTTCGCTAACTATTCCAGTGACACTGTGCTTATATTTCTTCCCTCTCTTTTTTTATTAGTGACATTGTGCCTATCTTCAGAGGTCTTTCCTATTTTGGATGACCTGGTAGTACTGCCTCTTTTCGACTAGTTTTCTTGCCAACTTTCTGCTACTTTTCTGGTGTGATTCCAGTTAGTTTTGTCATGTCTCCCGATGATACAATCCAAGTGACTTTTACATGACCATTGACTATTCTTACAACTAGCTTTGGTAAAATGGGAAGTTAAAGCTAAATTGTTTTCGAATGTGAAAATGTGTCATTCTTTTTGGAATAGATAGTATCACATAAAATAAAATAGAGGAAGTACTAAACGATTATATCATGTACTACTACAATATGTTATTCTTGGGGAAACTGGGTTGAGTTTAAGCTGAGCTTCCTATAGCGCCCATGCTTGACCTGAATTCATTTTAGGCTCACTCTCGGCTCAATTTGCACCCTGTTGTTGATGGGGGGAACAAGTGAACTTTAAGCCTAATGCAGCTCAATCAACAGTTCTTCAAGTATTCGTCCTCTCCCCCCTCTGAAAGAGGGGTGACCTATTTTGTCCTATAGCATGTATGTTGTTTGCGTGCTCCTTTCATTGCATATCCGTGCCCAAGCTTCTATAATGATCATATGTAAACTTTGCTCATCAAAAAGAATAATAATCATATATTAGCTTTGTTTCTTTTTCCATGTTAACTGTTTTCTTCTTCCTCAGATATGATACTGGAGATCATGTGGGTGTTTATGCTGAAAATTGTGAAGAAACTGTTGAAGAAGCTGCAAAGTTGTTGTATCAACCTTTAGACTTATTATTCTCCATTCACAATGACAAAGAGGATGGTACAGCTTTGGGAGGCTCATTGCCACCGCCTTTTCCTGGCCCTTGCACTATGCGCTCTGCGCTTGCACATCATGCAGATCTTTTAAATCCTCCTCGAAAGGTGTTTCTTTGGTACATGTCAATATTTGTTTTAGCAGTTGATATGCATGCCTTTAATGGAAACTCCAAATGTGTTTTCAGGCTGCTTTGATTGCATTAGCTGCTCATGCGACCGAACCTAGTGAAGCAGAAAGGCTTAGATTCTTGGCATCTCCACAGGGAAAGGTGAGTACTTTTGACGATGCTCTTCTTCTCGTCATATTAGTCACCATCCATGCAGTAGAAACCATTCCGTGATTATGGATAAAAATCCATACACATAAGTCAGTACATTAATATGGGTTGAATTTTCTTTCGTTCAGGGTGAGTACTCTCAGTGGGTGGTTGCAAGTCAGCGAGGTCTTCTTGAAGTGATGGCTGAGTTTCCTTCAGCCAGACCACCCATTGGTGTATTTTTTGCATCGGTCGCCCCTCATTTACAGCCACGTTATTATTCCATCTCATCATCTCCCAGGTGGATATCTCATTCCAACACATTGGCAAACAGAATTAATCACGTCCCGAGAAAACATTAGCATGTAATACCTCGCCCCAACTTTGTGATCTATGATGGATGACTCTTCTTCTTTGTCATCTGTGTAGATTTGCTCCTGATAGAGTCCATGTGACCTGTGCTCTAGTTTATGGTCCAACTCCCACTGGTCGAATTCACAAAGGAGTATGTTCAACCTGGATGAAGGTATTAAAGAAGTCTTATTTTGCAACCGATGCTATCCCATTCATAAGCAGATATCCAGCAGATTGCAGTTTTATGTAATTTTGTTATTTGTAAAAGTCTCTAGCTTTATACTGACATCTTTGAGTTTATTCAAATCAAATCAGAATGCAGTTCCTTCAGAGAGAAGCAACAATTCCATCTCTGCTCCCATTTTTATTAGGCCATCTAATTTCAAATTACCTGCTGACCCTTCAGTTCCAATAGTCATGGTGGGACCTGGTACTGGCCTGGCACCATTTAGGGGATTTCTGCAGGTACTCTGATTGTGTTATGTAATTCTATTGCTTGTCGTTGGTTCAAATCCTATAAAGTAAATATGTTTATCAGGAACGAGCAACCCTGAAGGATGAAGGTGCTCAACTTGGCCCTGCTCTATTGTTTTTCGGTTGTCGCAACCGCAGAATGGTATACTCTGATTATTATGAATTAATCTAGTCAATATGTATGATACTGCTTACAAGACATCCTTAAGTTGGTATTTGGTTTTAGGATTTCATTTACGAGGAGGAGCTTAACACTTTTGTGGATCAAGGTGTAATTTCAGAGCTGATAGTTGCATTTTCAAGGGAAGGGCCACAGAAGGATTATGTTCAACATAAGATGACGGAAAAAGTAAGCATACTGTTGATAAGAGGTTTAAGCTTGATCTGTGTATGACAAATTCAATGTACAGTTGATGCAAAAGTCTTTAACTTTTGTGCAGGCCTCCCAGTTATGGAGTTTAATCTCCCAGGAGGGATATCTATATGTATGTGGGGATGCAAAAGGGATGGCCAGAGATGTACATCGAACACTACATACCATAGTCCAGGAGCAGGTATTCCCTCACTCTCGTATTTGGGGTGCGTGCATGTGTGATGTTATTTGAAGCTTACAAGCAAATCCAGTATCTGCACTATATTCTGGTCCTTGTGCAAAGACATTTTAATCTATATCTAACAGTTGATGATTTGATTTTTATCTGATAGTAAGATCCACACTTGAGGTAGTGCCTATTTACTGCATAGTTCTTGTAGAACTTAGTTGGCAATTGTCCATTTTATGGTGACAAAATCTGAAGATTTCTCAACTCATCTATGTGTTATCTCTACCTACCTCACAACAAAATCAAATATCTGGTGTGCCTTTGGGGCAGTTGATTGTTCCAAATACTTAAATTTGTCTACACTCTTATTCTTCTTGTTATATCTGTTTATAATATTTGTTTCAAATCTAATCCAGGAAAAAGTCGACTCATCCAAAGCAGAGGCCATTGTTAAGAAACTTCAGATGGATGGAAGATATCTCAGGGATGTCTGGTGATTATGAAGGCACATCTGCCTATACCCAACCATTTTTGATCCTTTTTATTATGTCTAGAAGCTTGGCGAGTTCCCTTCAGTTGATTTAGTTCCAGTTTGGTTATCAACGGCTAATACACAAGGTCTGGATTCTTTGCAACGTCTAATTTCTGTCCACTAGTCGGCTATTTCCTCTTTTAGTGGAGTGGACATAATTAACGTTACATTCTTACAATTCTTTATAAGAGATTCATAGTCTACATAGAAATTGTGATATTAGTTGGTTAGCACAACCCCAAAGCAGACCCGCGACCTATATGGGAAGGCTTTTTGTAAGAATGGCTGCATAAAAGAAGGGCATATAGGATAAATGTGTTTGTGCACTTGATCTTGCTCTGCTGCCTGCATAAAAGAAGGGCATATAGGATAAATGTGTTTGTGCACTTGATCTTGCTCTGCTGCTTTTGAAAAATCAATGGAATTCTGGTGCATTTCATAATCTCCATTTGTTAAGTGTTGTTTTTGCTGTTATTGCTCAACAATTTAGCATCAAGGAAGAGTATCGATGATTTTTCCGCTTCTTATTTTGTTGTTTGCCTTGAGAAAGCTTAATATGTTACTGCTACTCCCTCTCGCTCTATCTGTCCCCCTCTCTCTCTCTCTCTCACACACACACACACACACTTACACTTGCCTCCCTCCCTCTCTCACTCCCCTTTGTCCTGCCTCTCTCCCTTTTCATAGGTTGTATTATTCTATTTTTTACCCTTCAAGATTGTCCAATAGTGGGACTCCATAGCAGAGATACAAATTTTGTATCAATGGTGGAATTAATACAATGTGTATCACCCTGATAACAATTGATACATACATACTGTATTATGTTGTTTCTGAGGTTTATTTCAGTTTCTTAGTAACAATGGGTGAGCCGTTGATACACAGATAAAACCTTGAAAAAAATCCATTGATATAGTTTGATACAAATAGCGATTTGTTGGGATTGTATTTGATATATTTCTCCTTCGTGATTTCATATGATATAATCTGATACATCTCTCTCACCATTTCAAACCCGACTATTGTCATAGGGATGGCAATGGGGCGGTGTGGGGCGGGGGCGGGTTGAGCTTAACCCGCAAAATTTTTAATCCACCTCGCATAACAATTTTTTTCATTTTCAACCCGTCCCGCATAATTTTTTTAGCATTTTTTTTTCTAGTTAAATTTGATACTAAAAATAAAATTCGTAAAAATAAATTTATTTTTTATTAAGTTGTATGAATTTAATAGATAATGACTTGAAAATTTATTTTTAGAGGTCAATTGGGAACACGTAAGAAATTGTATTATTTTTTATTGAAGCATTTTCATTTAATATCTTCAATATTTTAGTAGCTTTTAAGAAATTATATTAATAAATAATGTTCTATCACTCTTATAACATGTAAAAAATTAAAATTAAGTTTGAATCAGCTTAAAATCACATCTCTCCGCAAACCGCCCTGCATTAGTTTTTTAAAAAACTCACTTCAACCCGCCCCGCATAACCTTAAATCCGCCCCGCATAGCCTTAAATCCACCCTGCTCCGCTTCCACCCTGCCCCATTGTCATCCCTAACTATTAATATAGTCTGTCTAGTATACGTAACGATTTGATAGGATTATATTTGATACATCGCTCCCTTATGATTTCATCCAATATTGTCTAGATATCGATATAACTTGTATTGATACAACCTGTATTGGTACATATTGATGCACAATATCTAAGATAACAAGGTCCATTATTATACATATTGATATAACCTCCATATTGATACAACTTGTATTCGTGGGATATGATGTATCTAGCATTTTCCCTCTCTCTCCCAAATCTCGCTTGCCTTTCACCTCTCTCAATCTCGCTTGTCTTTCTCCTCCCTCTAATAGCCTTTATGTATCAAATGCAACATGTACAAGGTCTATATGTATCAGACATCCGCCGAATACTATCTGGCATCTCTTCTACTTTTTTCAATCTCGTTCGCCTCTTTGCTCTCTCAAACTATTGCTATGAATCATAATTAGGCAAACTTTAACTACGAATCATAATTAGTAATTTGCCAACTTTATTAATTATCATCCAAACTATAGCTTATTCATGCAAGCAATCTTTGATTCTTCAAACAGAAAAAAGAATTCTCATCTCTCCAATTTTTTTCTCCAAAGTAAATGACTTTTCCCTGCTACTTTTGAGAGAATATAAGATGCATTCATTCTTTATCCTTTTAATTATTGCATAAATAAAGATAAATTATCCATTTAAAATGAAATAAATTAGTGGTAGCTAATTATGCCATGTGTGTGCTTATTAAAGGTTGTCCCCCTTTAGGCAAAGGTTTACTTTAGTAACTCTGGAAAGTGACTAACATGGGTTGCAGTGCAGTGGTCCTTAATCATAGGTTTTGGGTTCGAGTCCTTCGTATGGAGAAAGTCTTGTTGGGAGCGCACCCCTGAATGAATCCTGCAGTGCGCGATCCGAATTTGATCGGAACTCTAATATGGGTTTCGAACACCGAATAGAAAACTAAAAAAATAATCTTCAAAGTGAAATTCCTCGTACTTACAAGGAAGATTGTTTTTTCCATGTCCATAAACAACATCATAAAAACTTGATGATTTTTCAATCATGATGTTATATTCCCATGTATTATTGAGGCCTACCTGTAAACAAATAATTTAAGAATATTCTATTGCAATAACCAAATGAAAATATAAGTTTAAATGGATGCATTTTTAGCTATCAAAGCTCTCTCAAAATATTGCATTTCTAATCACAAATTCGAAAATAATTTATATCTTATCCCCAAGATTATAATCTCTTCGCCTAATAAGTAATGTAATTAACAACAATAACCACAACAAATTTGTTGTAATTCTACAAATAATATCTGAAAGAGAACAAAATATATCGTGTACACATACTTTATTTCTACATTAAAGGTTGAGAGGTTATTTTCGATAGTTTTTCGTAGAAAAAAACATATCAAAATAGATTGAAAAAGAAATAACGGAATGAAGAAATTATGATAAAATACTGTAGAAAGCATTCGAAAAAAAGGGAATATTGCTATTATTGGTATAAAAAGATAAGCAAGACAACGCTCCACTACTTACTTAGCTTGTATGAGTTGTATCCCCTCCACAACGGCACAACCTTTTATTTAAAGAAATATCTTCGATAAGATGTAACGGTGTCATGTCTAATCATTTCTCAATACTTCTAACGCTCCACTACTTACTAAACTTGTATCTCCTTCACAATCTCTTATCTAAAATAATGTTTTCGATAATCTGTAACTGTGTCATGTCTAATCACCGCTCTCAAATACTTCTTGGACTTACCTTTGAGAATGCAGTAACGCGTGCCTCCACGCTCTCCTGTCAGCGCATAAACGGCGTCGTTTCCTACATCGTTCTCAGAATCTTCACTAGGTTTTCTCTCTCTACACTAAGCCTAAAACCCTTTTCTCTCTCTTCAATCAATCTATCAGTGAAAAATTTCTAGTCCAAATATGTATTTTACGCAGAAATAGAGGAAGAAAAACAGATTCAGAATGTTAGAGGAAATGAAGAAACAGAAGTGTTTTATTAGTGAAGAAGATATAGCTATTCTCTTACAAAGGTAGATTTTTTGTTGATTTTTGTTTTTTAAATACTTGGGTTATTGAAAAAATTGGATCTTTTTGTTGATTTTTTAAGGTATTCGGTATCAACAGTGCTGGCAATATTGCGAGAGGTGGGACAAGTAGCAGATGAAAAAATCGATTGGAATGCAATGGTGAGGAAGTCTACTACTGGGATTACAAATGCAAGAGAATATCAAATGTTATGGAGGCATTTGGCCTATCGACATGGCTTGGTTGATAAATTTGATGATGAAGATCAACCTTTGGTAAGTCCATTGACAAAATAGTTAGTCTTTCTAAGCTTCGGTATGGCCGCGTATTTTGAACTTGAAACTTGAAAATTTGAGTTTTTGAAGTTTTGTGAGTGGAAGTTCCAAAAACTGGTCTGAGCCGGTTTTTAGGAACTTCAAAATATTTGAAGATCTGATTTGAAAATCTGATCAGATTTCATGGACAAACAGATACAATCTATGGCCAAACGCTAGCTAAGTATGTTTTGGAATTAAAATGGATATAAGTAATTCACAGCTGAACTAGGTTGTTTGAGATGAACTAGCCTGGCAGTTGTAGTTTTGCATAAAAATACTCTTTTTGAGTGGACGTGATATTCTATTGAGATAGTATGGTAAAATCTGTATATAAGAAGTGTACTACTTTGTTGATGATCAGAAAGATTAGCAAAAATAAAAAGCACTAACTTTACTAAGTAATGTCCCTTTCCTTCCAAGTAGCCACACAAGTGCAAGGTGTATGAATTGCTTATTGTTATGCATAATCTAAGTTAATTTTGGTAAATTTGGGAAATGTTATGTGTGTTAAAGTGGAGTAGATGTTTATCCTATGTTGTTAGTTTTTCAGTCTATTCATGTGGAGTTGTGTTTTAGTCTATAAATTCATGATCTTGTTTGAATCATTATGTGGGTGTAAGTTAAGGGCATGCATTGTTTGCTGATGTATGGTGGTCAATGTCTGTTATTTGCCATGAGATGAAAGATCCACCTTATATCTTGAACCATATGTTGGTGATTTTCAATTTCATGATATTATTTGTTGATCTTGCACTTTTTGATGACAGGATGATGACAGTGATTTAGAATATGAGTTGGAAGCTTTCCCTGCTGTAAGCAGTGAAGCTTCAGCAGAAGCTGCAGCAAGTGCGAAGGTAAGTCAAACAACCTGCCCAGAGTGGTAATTTCCATAAGCAAACACGGTATTTGTGAACAACTGTTTGGCTGAACTGCTTGCTTCTTTCTTTTACGCTCAGTTTATGTTGCATATAACCAATTGTGTGGTTTTTTGGAATCTTGGGTTTGGACAGATGCTAATTGGTTCTGGGGCTCCAAATGAAGCCAATATGTTAAATGGTTCAACCATTGAGGCTCCATTGACTATAAATATACCAAATGGCCAAACATCTAGAACTGGTATGGATAATTCATTCCAAGGTACTTCTATGCATGGGACAAATATTACAGTCCCAGTTGCAGTGCAAAAACAGCCACTGTCCACTGTGGTGGCTGCTGAGGGATTGGATAACCATGGACTAGGTTGTACCAACTTGCCTCCTCGACGAAAGCGTAAACCATGGTCAGAAGCAGAAGATGTGGAACTTATTGCTGCAGTTCAAAAATGCGGCGAAGGAAACTGGGCAAACATATTGAAAGGGGATTTTAAGGGAGACAGAACAGCTTCCCAGCTCTCTCAGGTTTTCCTTTGTATGTTATTAATATATCTGTCTTTATCAAAATAATGATTAATATACCTATCCTGATTAAAAAAAAAGTTCTATACACATTCTCCAGTTTATTATTAAACTGGAAATGTATTCTGAAGTTTTAATCACTCTCTCTAGTTAGTAAATGCTTTTACCTTATTAAGGGTAGCACAAACATGGTGCTATTTGGCATCATATTTTGGAAACTCTCTTTCTGTCAACTTTGATAGGTAGAAAAGTTTTGTTAGAGAAAGTAGTTGATCTTTCATTGCTTACGTTAATCTTTCACTTGGAGGTAAGTGTGTAATTTTTTGAGGTTTGTGGTTTGCAGCTCACTAAATTAATCTCATCCAAAATTCTACCCCTTTTATTTGCTCCAAAGAGTACAAAACAATAAAATAAATCGTTGTCCAGCTCAGTTAATTGATTTGCTGTAGATTTGCAGTTAGTAAAAAAGACAACATACATCCAGGATATTTTCATTATCATTCCAGCTATCTAACTAGAGTTTGCTTCATTACGAATCTATTGATTGAGGTTTGGAAGGGAGATCTTATCAGTTTGAGAAAATAGAAAACTGGTTCTGTCTTTTAGTGCTTCACAAAATGAGAGGAGAATTGGGAAGGAATAAAAATAAATAAAACGAAATGAAGATTGAGTGGAATAGCCCCAATGGTAAGATCGTACTAACTACTAAGGAACATAGAAAAGTATGCTGTGCTTCTCCTCAATCTTGAACTGTTGGTGTGTTCACCACATCTTGGATTAGGCAACTACCAACTCATGTCTTTCAATTTCCAAAACTTGATGGTTTGTGAATATATTGTTCTTCCACTCAGACTGACTTTGTTTTTCAAGCATTAGATTTTGATTATTTCTTAAATGTTAAGGTATGGTTGGACCAATAACAAGCTTTTATTAACAATTCACATTTTGATAGGAATCTGTGGATGGATCTTCAATTCCTCCATGGAGCCGTTTTGTGCGATTACATGGTTAGTCTCTTCAAAATTATCTCTTCCTTCAGACCAAAAGTGTCCTTAACCCTCGTACTGTTCCAGCTGTATATCAGCCATCAGACCAAAAGTGTCCTTAGGCATCACCCAAGTAGTTTCAGGCTTTCAGCTAATGCTACAAAGAGTTGCCAGAGTTATCTAATCTAGTAATAACAGAGTGTAGAAATAAATGGCCATTGGTTTCTTCTTCCTACTGGCATAGAAAGCATCTAAGACTGAGCTGAAAGCCTCTTCTCTGAAGAATTTCCTGTGTGAGGCAAGCTTTTCTTATAAATAGCCATGAAAAACAGACAACTTTGAATGGTGCTTTGATCTTCCATACCTGTTAGTGTTTCCAAGGCCAGGAGGTGTCCTGTCCTGTAGATGATAGATAGTTGTATGCTGCTCTGACTGTGAATTTTGATTGCTGCTTCCTTTTCATGTAAGAGACTCTTCATCCTCGTTTAGTCCTGTAAAGCCTTTTAGCATTCTGAGGAAATCACTTCACTGACTCTAGTAACTTCCCAGTCGTTGAGAAGCGTTCTGAAAGATGAATTCCAACCCTGGGAGCTCCAAGATTCTTCTATTGCGGCATTAGGTGAAGAGGAGAGGACAAATAAATCAGGGAAAAGGTCTTTCAGTGCTCCATGAATATCTAATGAAACTTCTTACTAATCCCTGCTACCAACTTTGACCAATCAATCATTTTAGGATCACCCTTTCTTGGTAGATAGCTATATCCACTCATCTATGTGGTATGAGGTTATGGGCCAATTTCAAGAAATTTGTGTCAGTTTTATGGTATGTATGGGAAACTTATACTTGCTCTGATGTAGGACTGTACATCCCTTAGAGATAACTTTCCCTCCTTTTAACTCAATATCTAATGAAACTTCCTTACTGAATCCCTGCTACTAATTTTAACCAATACCATTGTCTGAAATCCTATCTCCCTTATAAATAGTATCACTTCTTTATGTTTTTTTTGGGGAGAGTGGTAACAGTTTTTTTTAAAAAGGTGGCCAATACTTGCTGTATGATTTTCCATCAGCTTTTGCATTTTCTTCCTGTTGAAAGGAGAAAACTGCCTATATACCAGTCCATTTTATGAAGCTATTGAATGTGTACAATGAAATTATTTTGGAGAGCCTTAAATTCATGGTATTCCTTTGGGCAGAGAGCCTTTCTCTATGAGTACAATGCAATGGTTCGGTTTAACTTGTAATAAACAACGCAACAGGGAAACTATCAGAATGGTTATGCCCTCTGCATTTATTATCAGATGTAAGCTCTTACAGTGTCATTTGAACATACATATTATTTGCAAATGTTGAAATATTACTTGCAAATCAATGTTTGTTTGTCAATTGTCCATTATTTCAACTTGAACTTCAAATAGAGAGTTTGAACCATTGGGGTTCTTTTTTTCTTTACTTTTTTAAAGAAGATTTCTCCTTGTACATTTGCAATTTATAATTCAACCCAACATTTATTACTACCTAAAACTTTCTTCTTCTTTGCCTTTTTTTTTCTTCTCTTTCTAGAGGAGTCGGACTAGAGTGAAAGGATTGTAATATTAATTAGGAATATAGTTTAAGGTATGATAACAGCACCGTTGTTTAAATTGTCCAAGTTGGTTGTTCAGTAACAAAGTTTGATAAAGTTTGGGAACTTTTAATAGTTACTAGAAAATGTGGAGTATCAGTTATATATATTGAAATTACTCCAAGCATTAAATTCATTCCAAATATTTTTGTTAAGTGTTTCTTTTATTAAGAATTTTTGTAGAAAGTGTTATCCGAGCACAACTTCATTTCAAATCAAAACTTCGACGAAGTCAACAACATAGCCAGTATATTCCCACAAGTGGGGTCTGGGGAGGGTGGGGTGTACGTTGACCTTACCCTACCTTTGAGGGATAGAGAGACAAAACTTCAACGAAGTCAAGCATAGAGATACTCAAAATTTTAGCTAAAAGAGATTATCCCTCAATTCAACTCCTTTTTCTTTAAAAAGCTCCGTAATTCTCTTTCCCTACTGTGGTCTGCTTAATCATATTTTTGCTTGTTTCCCCACTTTCATCTTAAGATTTACCTTTTATTCTGATAAGGTAATGATTTTTGTCGATCAATAGGACACTTCCCAGTATACAATTAGGGGCTGTTTGGGTTGAGAGATAAGGATGTTTAATCCTTGTTTAAAGTTGGGTGTATCCCTATACAACAACTAGTTTGCCGTATAAAACTCAGCATTACTAATATATTCTCGTATAACTAATATAGTGTTTGGTAGAAAACTTCGCACAAGGTATGCCAAATTTAATTCTGAAAACCAAATGTTGTATTGCCAATGCTTATATAACTTGTATGGCAATACAAGTTACCTTTATAAAAAAAAAACTTGTATGGGAAGATATGTGTTATTTTATGCATGATAGAATGTGGAATAAGAATACATGTATACATGGATAAGAGTATCTAAATAAAAGAATGCCCTTCAAGTAGATAATTTCCCTTTTATCAATCCATGCATTTGTTATTCACCGCATAACAACCAATACTTTATTATTCATGTAAACAAACCTTACATTAGTATTAATCGCAGAAACAATCCCTGTATTATAATCTTACATGAGTAAACTCTAAATCACTAGACCCTGTAGTAACTAATAGTAAAAATCTTGCACTATGGTTCTCTATAAGTAACACCAGGCATCTAGACTAACAAGAATTTCATGTATGCAGCAAAAAGTTTAGGCATCTAGACTAACAAGAATTTAATGGATGCAGCAAAAAGTTTCTATAACCAAAGACACACAAGTCAGTTTTGGTTGATGATGCTGAATCTTCTATGATACAGTGATCAATGTGGGGTACAGTTAGGGTTCAAAATAATGTCGGTTACAGTTTAGGATGTGATAGTAGTTGAGCATTTGAATGAGGAATCGGAGGTGCAAAGTATGGGATGTTACACCTATGAATCTTATGTGTGGATGGGGCTTGTCTTAAATTTTTCGTATCACTAGAACAACTTATTATTATCTTATTCAAATGAAAGTACAAATAATTTTAAGTAGCTAGTTATTGCGTACATTTAAACATATGATGTTTCGACCAACTCTAGTGGCACACGAGGTTTATTAGTGAGGCTTCGGGTCCACCAAATGAAGTCTTGAGACTTGAGTGTTGTTAAAAGGGCACTTGAGACACACTTCAGCCCTACAATTAGGTGCAGACTGAGTCTGTGCTTTGCCTCATGTAGGTAGCGGTTGCCCCAAAGCATGAAAAAAAAGCATCTAAACAAAAATGAACCCTTAATTTTTAAAAAGACCCACTAAAAGAAAATGATGTTATTATTTATTAGGAATAGAAAATTAGAAATCTAGTATAAGAAAGCCATTCATCAAATCTAAAAGGTTAAAACTGCATCTGAATAAAAATTTAATGTGGTTTCTCCACCTAATTGACATGACTTATTTTGCATATTTCACTTAATTGTAGTTTTTTCTTTGAGGAAAAAAAATCTAAAATAATTGTAGTTTTTCAATTCCTTTATCTATAATAATTGCATTTGTGTGTATAATTACTTTTTCTTGCATTCTCCTTGTCAGAAAAATACTTTTTCTTGCATTCTAAGTTGCGCGGACTCTTCACTTTCGATGCTGCACCCGTGTCGGATTCTCCAAAAATAAACTACTTTTGGCGAATCCGACACGCACCCCTTGACATTATTGAAGAGTCCGAGCAACATAGCTTGCATTCTATGTATAAGTTTCTCTTCATCTGCCGAGTTATTATCTAAATGTGCGCTTTAATTGCGTTTTACGCCTAAAGCCTCGATGGAACTTGGAACATTTGGCAGTTTTCACCATTGACAGAACTGGTGAGACCTTTAGGTTGCAAGCTCTATCCTTCCAAAGTGTTAACAAGATTTGGTACGCAATCATTTATTGGCAATGTTGGTGATATTGATGTAAATGAACTAAATTAGTTGTGTAGTCATAGCTAAGTGTTGTATATCTTCATTGAAAAAAGTATTGCTTCTCTGTATCTTCAACCCAACAGTTTACTTGTCCTGAAGAGAATCCTCCCAGTGATATTTATGTCAAATTGATATTTGGAAAGATATAATGGATGTCCGTTGTTATCTAGTATGGTTAGAATGTCTGGGTTTTCCCAGGTTTCCCGGGTTCAAATCCCGGTAACGGAATGAGATGCAAGTGTGTATTGGTTCTAACATGGACTAGATGCGGAAAATAAATAAGAGAAGTTGTAAATATTTTGTGTCTGTTATCAACTATTATTTTTCCTTTTAAATTTACTATGAGATTGTGAATGTTTCTTTGTGCAGAGATGGGCCATTATAAGGAAGCGACAGGGGACCATGGTTGGGAATGGCTCACAGCTTTCAGAGGCTCAGCTGGCAGCTCGTCACGCAATGTCCCATGCTCTTAATATGCCAATTGGCGCTGGCGGTAATTCTCTCAAATTCTGTATGACATAAACATATATGTTCCCACACTACTGTAGAGAGAAGGAAAATGTTGGGGATAGGGGGAGGGTAGTTATTGTTGTTTTGCTGTCTAGGGACTCTGCATTGGTTGTATCACGTGGCTGATAGGATCCCCTGATAACCTAAATGTATGTTGTCGTTTATGGCATATGCAATTTGTCTGCAAAGAGGGTAGTTGATGATTCAACTGTTCAATGGTTAATAAGATTCTGCTGTTCAGGAGTCTTTAGAAGGTCTGAGTTCTATATCTTATTAATAATGTCTGCACGGAAATACCTGTAAAAAAATATGCATGTTAATCTCGGAGAAGTGGAGCAATATCTCTTTCAACATCTTAGTCTATCCTTGCATGCTGCCGTTCTAACCCAGGTTATTGTGTTGTTTCAGTGGGGCCTAATTCAGGTGGTGGACCTAGTAACTCTTCTCATCCTGTTACTGCCGACTTGGCATCTGGTGGTGCACAATCCCAGCATCAACAAGACCCGTTATCTTCAAAACCTCGAACAGTCCCCCAAAAGCCAGCACCAAAGCGTACTACGAGCTCAGATTCAATGGTCAAAGTTACGGCTGTAGCTGCAGGGGCCCGCATTGCTACCTCCTCGAATTCTGCCTCACAGGTGAAGCTAGCACAACCTAAAACTCCCCTCCAAATACCTGGAGGAGGTCCTGCAGTCAAATCATCTGTCCTAGGTAGTACAAATGGCTTGCCCAGTAATGTGCACTTTATTCGTACCGGTCTGGTGTCCCATTCCGCTGGCCCACCAAAGGTCGTGCATTCTGCTGGCCCATCAAATGCCTCACGACCTGGAACTCAGCAGGTGTCGAGCCACTCTTTGAAACCCACTTCACCCACAGTTCAACCCAAGCCAATTGGTAATTCATCCAAACCAAATGCTTTAGCTGAACGCAATGCCCCAACATCTACTCCAGTTGCTGAGCTTAAAGTAAATACGAACCAAGAAGTTCTCCAAAAAGTTCAACAAGATCAAACACCTCCATCAGTCAACCCGTTGATAAAGAAAGCCAGTGAATTAAAAGAGCACAAAAAAGAGGATCGAGATCCTGTTCATGCTAATGCTCCGGGCGTTGAGGTTCAAGAAAAGTTGATTAGTTTGCAAGGTCAGGAGATAGCCAACAATGATACTAGTGATCCCAATAAAGCACCAACTAGAACTGAAAATGGGAGTGCTAATGGAGGTGATCCCAGTAAGGAACCGGCTGAAACTGAGAATGGGAAAAATAAAATGGAGTGACTACTAGGTTGGACCAACTTTGTATGTAAAGTTAGATTCATGGTTGATTGTTCTTGTCATCCACCCTTGGTGGTTTTGCTTTCTTTTTGCCTTTTTATTGTAAATGTGTAGTTTTCTTGCAATGTATTGTTTATAATTATTAGGTGACAAATTACAATTCTTTGATACTTCCTTGTCAATTGTTGAATATTTCCGTGGGTTATCTTGAGATCTCTTTACAAGTGGGTTAAGAGACTACTACACTAACTTATTTTGTCATTTCTCTATTGCCTTGGATTACCTGCAAAAATGGTCATATTTAGTTCAGTGTTGAGGATTTACTAGTTAGACTGTGTGAGAATTAATTACCTGCAAAAAGTTTTCTTTTTTCTTGTGTTTTCATCTGTTAATATGTTGTCATTTTTCTTCTCTTTTTTCGTTTTTGAATTAAGAAAAGTAAAATGAAAAGTTATCTCAACAGGGATGAACTTCTTTTATTGAAATCTTTGTTTGGAGTTTCTTCCTCTTCTTTTACTTATAAATATAAAAATGCAATATGAGTGGTAAGTATTCCTTTCATTAGAAGTCATGGGTTTGAGCCTTGAATATGAAATCGCATTTGGTATGGAGTGTGTTACCCCTAAAGTGGGACTTTCCGGTGTGAATCTGAATTAATCGTTAGAGTTGTTGGTGCTCCTTTGTTGTTATTTTCCTTTTTGCCTACAAAGGTAGGGGTAAGGTTTGCATACATCCTACTCTCCCTAGACCCGAATTTCACTCACAAGTTTGAAACTCGAGAGAGTATGACTGTATCAGCATGTCCTTTACCCTTCCTCTCCACTTAAATACCAGGCTTTAGTCTGTAACAGGGTTCAAACTCGTAGCAGGCAAACATGTGCCTGCTACACTTTATTAACGTGTCTGTATCACTGAACCAAAGCCCTGGGAGCACCTGCAACAACAGTATAGTCTCACACAATGGGGTCTGGGGAGGGTAGCTCTCCACTTAAATACCAGGCTTAGTCCGTGACAGGGTTAAAACTCGTAACATGTGCCTGCTGCACTTCATTGACATGTCCGTATCACTGAATCAAAGCCCTGTGAGCAACTGCAACAACAGTATAGTCTCACACAATGGGGTCTGAGGAGGATAGAGTGTGCGCAGACCTTACCCTCCTCAGAGGTAAAGAAGTTTATGATAGACCCTCGGTTAAGGAAAAACAGTCCAGAAAAAGCAGTAATGAAAGTAAAAGCATAACAACGCATTCTAAACAACACACATTTATTCTTACTACATTTGAACTTCCCAAATATTTTCAGTACAAGTAGATGAAACTGCATATTCACAATGAAATGATACTTATAGAATCATTAGTAACCAATTATTTTCCCAGAAAACATATTTACAACTGATGAACCTATTCACAGATACTTACATCCAAAGAATATTACAAGCATAATCACAACCATTGCTTCTTAGCTTTCACTCTTTTTTTCTTTTTCTTAATTTTCCTTCTATAACCATCATTCTTCACTTCTCCTTCCTCCAGACAGTTCGAATGACAAATTTACACCAATTTTCAAGAGACAAAGTAGAGGTTACTTCAAATAATTCTGAAAAACACAAGACACAAGGTACCGGGAGTCTATAGACGATTTTTATTTTTTACAGTTGAACTTTCAATTTACTCCTTATATTTAGGCTTGTAATAGGTAACAAAAAAAAGCTTAGTGTTTGATCCACTAAGCAACAAAGAATCTGGAGAAAAGATATCAAATCAACTGAGCCACTGCAGCATGTCAGCTATACCGCAAAGATGAGAGCCACTGTTCCATAAACTTCTTATTCCCTGCATGTAAAATTCAAGTTCAATAAGCACAAAGTACAGAACAGAAAGTTAAGAACTAAAGTGATGGAAAGAGTACTGTTATTCAACACTATATACATTTCTTTTTGGTTTATACTTTATCTAAATCAATGTATCGTTCAAAAATTTTAAATATAAACTTGTTTAGTATTGGATGGGAACAAAAGGGTTGTAGTCGTAATGTTTCCAAAAGAAAGGTTACATTTCAGGAGAAAAGAGATTTCAGATTTTACGGATATGTAATGGCCAAGAACGATGTTGCATAAAAATGAGAAGTCTCTTGATGACAAGAAGGTTAAAATACGTATATCTCAATGAGTAAACAGAACCCGCGCTAACCTAGTACTGGCTTGTTAACGATCTCATAGATTCAACTCCAAACAAGAAATCTGAATTAAGAACACCTACCAACTGATACGGTGCTAAATACTTCTCAACTGATCAAGTTGTGTGTGACAAAGGACAAGAACTAACTATTATTTTCGAGAGGGAAATAAAAAGGGACAAGATCTAAGTTGTGTAGAAACCAGGACATGATACGGTGCTACATATGAGTTACACTAATTTACAACAAGTTATTCCGCAAAAAGATTTCTAGGCAACAGCCACTTATCATGTAGGAGATGCTCTTTTATATACGTCAATGAGAAATTCATTCTGGATGTTAATTCAGTGCTGCAGTCATGACTTAAGATTACTAGTTAATAATCATCGCCAACCCAAGAAAAAAATATATCACCACCAACCATTACCCTCCCCTCTGTAAAAGACAAGGGGAGAAAAGTATCTTGGAACACATTCTAATTTCTCTAGATTAGAGGACCTAAAAACATTTGATCAACGAGGCCAACAAAATCATCCTAATTTAGTCACCACATTGAATGAAAGGAGAATTTGGCAATCATAACATTCTAAGCTTGCATAAGATCTGCTAGTATTGTTTCAGCACATTAACAAAGAGGAACGAATCGAAAAGCAGGAAGGCTCAATTCATCAAATTCTGATTATGAAACAAAACTTTCTGTTCAAGTCCTTGCTTGTGTGATGGATTTTAGTTATAGCAGGGAAAGTTGAAAGAACCTTTCAAAACGTACTAGTCCATTTGTAGATCAAGTATTTTCCACAAGCATTAAGTTTGTTTCAACATCAATTTGCATATTTCTCATTGAATTACAACTTAATAGCCATTTGCAACCAGCATGACATAATTAACTGAGAGCCCTTTCTATAAGGAGTTTGATATAAAAAGGGCAGTTGGAAGCATCCTGCATTTGCATGGGGTCGGGGGAAGGGTTGCACTCCAAGTGAGTGCAATGTAGCCAGCCGGCTCAAACCCATGACCTATTGGTCACGTAGACAACTCTATTCTTGTTCCAAGACTACCCATATATAAGGAGTTGGATATATTTCAAATAAATTTGGTTTTCATCATTATATAAAAGGAGAATTGTTCAAGAAATTGACTCTTACCAGAAGCATGTATATCCCTGAAGTTACCAATGGTCTGCATGAACTTGTCTTGAGCATTATCTTCCAAATCCGCGCGCCCACGTCCATAGCAAGGAACTAGTACAGCAAAACTATCATCTCTATCATCATCACTCTGGAAACCAGGGCCATGAGGCTCCAACCATCCAACAGACCAATCCGAATCATCTGACTCAGACCCTGAAACACATCCGCCATCCGATGGAACAAGAACAATATCATACTCCCTATCAATCTTCCGCTCCTCACGACTCTCCCATTTTCGCTTAACCTTTCTAGATGAGGAGGCCATATTCCTTCTCCTATCAAGAGTAAACTTCAAAGTATCCAATTCCAACAAACTTGAATCAGGTGATGAATTTACAGATGTCCCTTTCGAGATTTTAGGTTCTTGATGCTTTCCACTCCAAAGCCACCATGACAAAGGGTTAAAGGCCAGAGCCATGTCTTAGTAAATCAAGAAAATTACTTGCCCTTTATAGAATCAAAATCCGGGATTGTGTTATTGAACAAGAATGTTGGCAGATACAATGAATCTTGGATTTTGGAGCCTGATGACAATTGAATGTACTATAAGAGTTATTTGTTCCTGTACAAAAGAATCCAGATAGTAAGAAGAATGAATACAATCAAAATGATACAAACACTATTAAGACAGCATGTTATGCTTAGCCCAACAACAACAACATACTCAGTGTAGTCCCACAAGTAGGGTCTGGGGAGGGTAAAGGGTAGGCAGACCTTACCTCGGCTCAAGTAAAAGCATATCAAAGCAGGTCGAAAAAGAAATGATTGGAAGTGGAGAAATCATGGCAAAATAATGTAAAAAGCATGGCAAAGCATTCTGAAAAAACAACAGTAACAACAAAATAGTGCAATAATCGAAGTACAAGAGACTGTAGATAGTAACAGAAACTGAAGGACAGAAAACTACAGGAAAATAAGACTACTAGTATAGAAGTATAAGTGAGACGACGCTCTTATTACCTACTAACCTTAGCCAAGCAAGGTTTTTTTTAATTAAGTTCTTCAATTTTCAATACATCAAGCACCTAGAGTGTGCAAGCACCTTTAATCTAAAATAATAACAAAATCACAGAACATAAATAAACTGAGATCTTCTTCCATTCATTATGACCCATAATGTGGTCATCTTTCTGATATTTTACCTAAAAATACTTCTAGAAATTCAAGTTCTTCCCTTTTTTCCTCCTTTCCTTTACTAGGTTCCCATAGCAATAAACCAGTCAAACTATATGTTCAGCTTATAGAAAAGTCTTAAAAGAAACTGCTAGCCAATAATGATACCACTCCCTAGAAATAGTCATGATAGAAAATTAGAACCAAATATTTTGAGCCTAACAATTAGCTTAACTTTTTATTGAAATTTAACACAATTTAGATCAATTTCCAGTAACTATACAAACAAGGTATTCCACAAAATAAGAATAAAACTTCAACTTCAACCAGTCAAACAAAAAACCACCAAACATAAAGCAAGCACCCAAAAAAAAAAAAGGACCACCAGAAAATCAAGAATCCCAGTACTAATTCTCAAGATAGAAGAAGAAAATAAAACGTGCCTTTGCAAATTAGCTCTACAAAGAGCTTATAAATACAAAAAATAAATAAAAATGAATCCATCCAAAAAGAAAGCAACTTTTTCAGAAACCCAGTACAAACATAGCTTTACAATTAGCTAAAAATCTTCATAAATAAACAAAAAATCATATCTTTATGAATCTAACAAAAAAAAAATCATCTTTTTCAGATTTCCAATATGGGTATCTCATAAATAACCTTAAATTCCCCTTCTCTATCAAACTTCATAAAAATTGATCCAAAAATTTCAGTTGCAGATAACAAAAAAAACCCAGAATTCTTAATATATATATATATATATACCTTGAAAACTCTAAATATAGTGGATCAGAGCACTTCTAATTCAAAAGGGGTTGTTTATTTTTCCAAATCTGACGATATTATTGAAGGAAAAAGAAAAAAGAAAAGATTTTTTTTTATATACGAAGCTTTGTGATAGTTTCCTTCAAGAATTCAATCACCAAATCAGAAGCAGAGTCTAAATAAAACACAGCTTATTTCTGAATTTTGAAAAAAAGAAATTATTGTCTGCTTTAAGGTTCAGGTGAATAAGGGCAAAAATGTCTTTTAGATGTCGTTCGATACGTGGATTAAATTATTTCGAGATTATAATTATCGAACTAATTTATCTTATTTGGAATAAAATAGGATATTCAGAAACAATATAAATCTAATCACAAACTTAACTTAAGAATATCCCAGCTTATTTCGTATCAAATGACGTCATTTGATTCGCGAACTAAATTATTTCGGAATTATAGTTTTTGGACTAATATATACTTGAGAGGTAAAATAAAATAATGTCAAATTTGACGTTGATAAATTTGTGATCTTATACTTTCAAACTTTATTGTATGATTATTCCAGCTTATTCCGCGTATCAAACTATCCATGACGATTTTAGTCTGAGGGTAATTATGGAATTTTGATAAGTTTGTGTGTTGATTGGGTATGTATGATTGGTGATAAGATAAGTCAAAATTTTAAAAAGTGATTGCCAGGTCAGATGGTGTGCCTCGGTGGCAGTGGGACCCAGAAACTAAGATAACGTGGCTAGTCAATTTCTTTTGTGTGTGGTTCAAGTAATTTGGCCACTTGTTTACCAAGAAAATAAAAAATATTCATATGTTTAAAAATTAAATTTTATATTATTTAAAATAAAATATCAAGTGTCATAAATTATAGAAAATAAATAAATTAAAATATTTTGTATCCAATAGTTATTGGCTTATGGAATTTAGTGTCTTAGGTGTTTGCCTGAAAATAGGAGAAGTAAATCTAATTTATTCGAGGATAATATATATTATTTTTCAATAAAATCATTGAGTATTCGAGAAATATAGGCTCGATTAATTTAAATTTATGTTGTTTAAGACTCTTTAGAGTGAGTTTTTCTATCATAATTTTTTCAATTTTTAAATTTTGAATTGGATCTTTAATTGATAATAGAGATCTTATCATTTCAGTAGGGTTGTGCTTTCATATCAGTTCAGTTTCAAAGTATATCAGTTCGACTTATCGGTTATAGACATGCTAAATAGTTATATAACCATTAAGATACTGATTTATCGGTTGATGATCGTTATCGATTTGGTTATCAACTTAACTGTTAAGATTGGACACCAAAAAAATCATTGAAAATCACTTTAAAACAAGGTGACAAACCAAATGAACCATATACATGAGTTGACATATTGCATCTTGCTTAAAAGCAAACACTGTCTCATTGTAGAAAACTGATAAATCAAAACCATGACCAAAATTGCTAAACTAATAAACCATTATCGATAAATTAATAAAAAAAATTCGATTCAAATTATCGATTATGATTCGATCTGAAGGAGGGTTTCATTCACATTTCCACCACCACAACTGTTAGGATAGAAAAGTTGAAATTGCTTAGTACAATTTAAACTAGACACCTATAGTTGTTGTTAGCCACAGCTATTTGAAAATGTTGCATGTTTGTCTATAATAAATATTAAATAAATGTATCTAGTTGTTAGATTGGTTAAAAGCACATTAATGGACAGAGACAATTCTATAAAGACAGTTGGAGAATTGGTCCAATATAATTTTAGGTTTACAACAACTTTGTTTTGTTAACTTGATTAGGGTTAAACTCTGTGTTAATACATGTTGTTCTTTGCTTCGCTATCATATTATTTTGATATTTTTATTGGGGAGGAGGAGTGAATGCTAT
This sequence comes from Solanum etuberosum, assembly GCA_029582245.1. Lineage (NCBI taxonomy): Eukaryota > Viridiplantae > Streptophyta > Magnoliopsida > Solanales > Solanaceae > Solanum > Solanum etuberosum. The sequence goes on from JAJONR010007423.1 coordinate 27,307, forward strand.
ATAATAATTTCGTTTGCTATATATGTCAGACGTTTGTGTCTGTATGTGATTAACTTTGTTTGCTATATATTGTTTTGGTATGAGTTATTATTGAGTCGGGGGTCTAATACAATTTTTCTACCTCTATGAGGTAAAAGTAAGATTTGTGTATAGTTATGTATCATGTATATTCAGACTCTACTGAGATTACACTGAATATATTAGTGTTGTTCTAGTAAGAAAAAAAATTAATTTATGAAATGATAAAAGAGAATTTACAAATTAGCTAAGCCCACCTATTTGACTTTTTATCTAGATAACGTTTTTCCTTTTTCGCATGTTTAAAAAGGAGTTGAGTTAAATAGAAAGAGGGTGGAAAGAGAGACTTTGTATTTATATTAATTATATAAAATTTTCACACCAAATCTTAAAGTAAGTCTACAATTGAGATTCATGTACCTATTCTACAATTAGAATTTTATCTCACATTAGGAAAATTACTAGTTGATTAATTGGAATTGACTCTCATATAAATATCTTAGAACAAATAGCAAGAATAATTAAAGAATAAGATGACAATTAATTAATGTCATTCCAAATTAAAAGGAATTTGTTTTTTTCTAAAATATTTGCGGCTAGGTGGGGTTTAATATTTTCATTTCTATTTTATCAGCTAGGATTAGGACAAGAACATGATAAAGGACAAAATGGCAAAAAGTTAAAATTGACCACATCTATTTTTTTCTAAAAAAAAGCTTAAGTTCTACGTATCAATGATATTTTAAAAATATATTCACATCATCAAGTTAATCTAAAGTAATTACGAATAACTTTATTTATTACCTTTGATTAGCAATATACATCAAACAATAAAATATTCATTATTAATGTACTTATGTATATAACTTAAATCCTTTTAAAAGTATTGATCCTCAATCTTTTTTTTGTTGTGCATTAGATATCCAAAACTTATTAATTCAATTCGTGTCAGCTAAACATATCAAGAGGAAGAAGGAGAGTATCAAGATAGAATGTGAATTCGAAACTTTTAATAAAAGGTGAAAAAATTTCAAAGTATTTTTTCGCACGCGGTAATAGTTAATATAAAAATTAGCTTGTGGTTCAATCATTCATGCATATGGACTAATTGACACCTTTATCAGTTTTGCTCCAAATGAGTGCACATGCAAGTACTAGGATTGATGGGGACTGACCAACAAATACAAATTAGCCATTTTTAGTAGCACCACAAAATTATTCTTGAATTTCAAGGCAAACAAACTTTTATATCTCTTTATCAATTTATTTTTTGTCCTAAATTTTCTATAGTATTTTATTTTTATATATCTTTTAGGAAAATATTAATTAAAAAGTTTTTTAATAGTACATCTTAAGATTTAATTTTATTTCTATTAAATATTTACTCTCTAGAGGTGTTTATGGTCTTTAAAAACAATTACTATTAAAGGGTAAAATGGAGGGAAAATAATTTATTTTATTTTGAATTTCTAAAATTGACAAAAAAATTGAGATATCTATTTTTTTTTTAAAATTACGACAAATAATTTTGTGATAGATGGAGTATAAAAATACAGGAGCAAAGGCAAAGACAAAGATAGAGGGGTGTAAAGGGTTCAATTGATGTTTTTTTTAGTTTGAGCGTCTTAAATTATGTTGGGAGCGTCACTTCCGAGTGGATCTTACAATGCGCGATCCTGATTTAATTTGGGCTCCAAAAACCTTCGATCACTCAATTTGTCGTATTTTCTGGGCCTTGAATGACAAAAAGTGGTTGGCCCAATTTTGTAGCCCAACCTAGATTCATGTACATCATTTTTGCTCTTAAATGGAATTTTATTATTTTAGGTTCCATGAATCAGTAAAATTTTCACCAGTTTTGGAATAATTATTTTGTAAATCAATCTTTTTCTTTTCTTCTTGCAACTTATGAATCTTTTAGATTACAGTCTAAAGATATTTTTTTTAAAATCTGAAGAGAAAACATTAGACTTCAGAGCACGATTAAAATTTTGTTAGTTATTACAAACGCCAAATGATAATTTAATATTTTATTTATAAAATTGAACAATATATAAGTAATCATTAGACCCAAAACTATCCGAAAGAATAATTTATAATTTTTCTTAAAATGGTACTTTATTATATAAACGTTTACTCCACTATCCCGCTATCATTTAAGTCGAGAAAAATCTTTTTATTCAATCTCTAAATGAATAATATATTCTTATATAATAATTTAATTTTAAATTATTAATTTTCAAGTTATTCTCACATAAATTGAGACAAGCGAAATAATAATAGAAAATACTATTTAGGTCGACTATAAAGTAAATTTTTAACTATTACTAAACCGACTCCTATGTATCAATTTCTTTTGACTTCTCTTTGCCGACAAATAATCATATACGTAAACGCGTAAGATTTGATCATTGCAACTTTCGAATATTTAGGCATATAGCTCTTTTTTTATTTTTGCCTCTTTTTCTTATTTTCGAAGCGGAAGTGTAGTCAGTGAATCTAAGATTTCTAGAATATGAATGTATTATTTAAAAAAAGAAAATGAAAAATGTATTTAGTGGAAATTGATCTTTGATCCTCTAAATTAATAACTCAATTTTCAGTTAAGTGAACAATTTAGTCTTTTTGTAGTAAAGGTGTCGACAGATTATATATTATACTAATTTTAGAAAATATATACGTAAAATACTTAATTCTACAGAGAGACCACAAATTTACATACCCTAAAGTATATAGTCTAAACACCACTATAGCTAACTAGGTCTCGTAATCTTGTTATTGTGATGAAGTTAATATCCTTGCCTACAATGGTTTTTTTCTTAATGAACTTAGCATGTTTTTTATAATTAGGATGGTCGAGTCTGTCTATACATATTTAGTCAAAAGAAAAAATGAGTGCATGTTATTTTTTATCAGCATAAATATCATAAAATTTTATTTATCAAAATTAAGCGGATAGAAATGATCTTAGAATATATAATCCACTCAAGGTTTCACAATCTCCTTCAATAGCTAGAGTATGTGAAATTCTAACCATTTAGGGAAAATAAACATATTTTATACAATCGTTTCTTTTAAGTAATTTCTATTACTACTTAAGTAGTTTGCTTTTTGTACGAGTAACAATTATACCAATCAACTTAATGAGATGTGAAGTCTTGAATTATTTGAATTTGAAATATAGCAAGCTTCTTCACCTAATTATAGACAAATTTTATTGGTGTCACATATGCCCTAGCTAGAAAAGTCAATAAGCACAATTAGATGTAGATGATAATTAAAATGATCTTTTATCAAAGAAAATATTATAATACACTACTCTATAACGACAAAGAGAAGAGGAAGAAAATTGTAGAGTTGTTTATTTATTAATTTAAATGAAAATATAAGAGGATGCACTAAAAAAAAGCTTAATATATACTATAAATTTACTGAATTATATAGTATTTAGCGACGAACTTATAGCATCGTCTATGCTTAAAAGAAAAAAAGAAAATGACACTGAAGTTGATAAGATATGGTCCTACTAGTTAGAAGTCATGGTGGTAGCTCATCCAAATCGTACATCTTTGACATTTTGAATTTGATTTAACTAATACATCAATAATATAAATAGTTTTCTTACCATAAATTGATTTAACTTATTATAACATGTAATATGTCTTATCCATATATATAAGTTAATAAATGCGTTGAAACCAAAAAAAGAAAGAAAAAGATAGTCAAAATAAGTGAGTCGAGATTATGGTGCCAAATGTACATAAAAATTCATAAGGAGATGACATTCACAATAAATAAAATTAAAATTAGTTATGAATTTTATTGTTAGTTCTATCACTAAATCATATTATATAGCTAATGATTTTTTTTAATAATCTTCACTAAGCCATTATTAAATAGAATTAATTATAAAATTTATCCATCATTTTTTTTAAAGTAATGATCATTAGTGTACTTGAGACACAAGTGACCCATGAGGACCCCCCAATGAGTAACAAGAGGGGTATGGAAAAGATATATTCACACATGCATGCATAGTTGTAGAGAGAGAAAATATCAACATATAAAATTATGATTTATCTTATTTATTTATATTTAAACGAATTAGTACTTTATTAATTGAGTTTATATTAATCTATTAAATTAAATTTATTTACAAAATTAAATTGATATATAATTCAGATTGAGCCATTTGATATTTTTACTTAAATATTTTTTTATTTGACATATCATTCCCAATTCTCTATCTCTCTCTTTCAAACTTGGTAGCAAGTTGAAGAGAAGTAAAAGGATGGCCATGAAAGGAAAGTTGAGCTAACGTAACCAAGTCCATTTTCTATTGCACATATATCTTCTAGAAACGATTTTGGTTTATTCACCGATAATATAATATATTTTGATAAAAAATTATCCGTCTTGAATATTTATATTAAATCATACTAATTTAAGTATATATAATTAAAATTTTAAGATGAGGATACACTGATATTATAATTAATAATAATTTAGTGTTAAGACTTTTTGTGAAAACTTATATATATCATATATTCATTCAATTATGTTAAACTCGATACTTATAAGTTTTTATCCAATTCGATCTTTTATATTATTAGTGGATGTTGTTTTGAAGATATCTTTAGATAAGATAACGAATGAAAGCAGTTGCGGAGCCAGAATTTTTAATAAGGAGGTTCAAAATCTAAAAAAATACACACACGAAGTAGTCGAAGGGGGTTCAACATCTACTATATATACACCTTAAAAATTATTTTAATCATGTATAAATTATATAATTTTTCATCGAATGAAATTTGGATGAACCACTCTCGCCATCAAGTGAAAGTGACTATTGAGATACTTAGGTACGTAAGATGAAGCTTATTATTTATATATAATACTTTTTAGATGATTCCTTTTTTTCTTCTACTACTCTCCACCCAAACACTACCACACCCAATTTTCTTCTACTACTTCTTATATTCCATCTCTTTTTTTAAGACTTTGTTTTATCCCACCTCTATTATATATATATATATATATCTATTTTAATTTCTATATATAGAGACCAAAAAAAAAAAAAACTCTTATTGATAAGAAAATGAAAGAAAAATATGCAGAAGAAAGAGAAAACCACTCTAACAATATCTATACGTTTGCTAAACTTCATCAAATCCAACCGGCAGTATCCACCGCACCGCCGTCCTCCTCCCCCAACGACGGCGCCACCATAGAAGCCATCCGCCGCCCACGTGGCCGTCCACCCGGCTCGAAAAACAAACCTAAACCCGAACCTGAACCCAATTTCATCATAGCAGCACGTGATGATCACGTGGAAAAACCTACTATGAGTCCTTACATCCTCGAAATTCCAATCGGAATTGATATTATGGATTCAATTTATCGATTTTGCGGGAGTCAAAATATGGGTCTATGTATTCTAAACGGGTCGGGTACTGTTACTAATGTTACACTTAAACAGCCTTCCATCAACCCGGCTGATTCTACCATTACCTTCCATGGAAGCTTCAATATTCTTTCGATTTCAGCTACAATTATACCAAGTGATTTTTCTCGGGTTGCGAATGGATTCAGTATTTCATTAGCCGGGCCACAAGGTCAAGTTGTTGGTGGACCGGTAATTGGACCGCTTTTATCAGCTGGGCCGGTATATTTAATTGCTACGACGTTTAATAATCCTTTTTATTACAAGTTTCCGGCGGAGGATGACGGCGACGGCGGTCAGTCGCCGGTTTCCGGCGCCGGAGATAGTGGGCATCCACCGGAATCAACTCATCATGAGTATTGTTATAGTTCTAATCAGTTGCCAACGGATGTGATATGGGCACCTACCGCTAGACAACTACCACCTTACTAAAGTCGTATTCAGAAGGTGAAGTTTACTGATTTAGCTCGTGTTGCTTAATTAGTGAGTTTAGAATATATATTTTATTTTTGTTTAGATATATTTTAATAAAATATATTGAGTTTGAATCAAAGTTACGTTTTGTGGAAAAAGAAAATTGAAATTTTAGTTTTCTACGTTTGATTAATGTAACTAGCTTTGACATTTGATTGAGTTTATGTTATCTTATTTTATTTTTAGTATGTTAAAAAAATTTAACTAGTTTTAAATTTGAAAACATTTATTTTGAACTTTTTATTTTATATTTATGGACCTGTTTTATAATTATGTTTTATTTTTAAGATGATAAATTTCAATATTTTTCTCTTTTTTTAAATTTTTTTTTATGTTCAATGCAAAAATAAAGTTCATATATAAATTGAAACAGATAGAATATTATTCTATTTAGTTCCATAAATGTTGTTTAGGTTAATGTAGTTTGGTATGAGGATGAGATAGAAAATGATAGCTAATTTCAAAACTTTAATATAAATGACAAGATAAAATAATCTTACAATCAATTAATTTTCATATTCAAACGCAAGATAAAATAATTTCTTGATTACAATGTCTTATATCGACATTCGAATTTAATTAATCTAATTCACGTTGTATAGAGAAAATACCTTTTTATTAATGATATTTTTCATTGAATCGGAGTATATCTATCTACGTTACAACATATGTCGATGGTTACCAAACGATGCTGATTGGTGAAGAAATTTTGTTTCCCTTGGGACATTTACTATGAAACTACAACAGCAGCAGCAAGTGGCTGAAGATAATGCTGACTTTTCACTTTCAAAACATGGATGAATTCTTCTTATATTGGTTGCCTAATTAAGTTGGCTCTTTTTCAAATGCATATATAGTGCATTGGATTGAGAAATATGAGTTAGGTTCGAGATTTAGTGCAGTTCTACAAGTGAGATTTCGAGTAGTATATACATAAATTTTATTTGTATGTTTATGAGGTAAAGAAACTGTTTTTAATAGAGTTTTAGTTACTAAATCTAATCCTTAATGAAAAATAAGCAAGTATGCAAGTTTTTTTCCAATTCAAAGTGAAAAAAATGGAATTAAACCAAGTCTTCGACTTATGCTTAAGAGGTTCATCGTTAGGTATATATACATAATTCAAAGAAAATGATATATATATATATATATAATAGTGTAATTTTTCGATCAAGGGTGGTACTTCATCACCGCCCCTGGCCTGGATAGAACCTTCAGTTCCTCACACGGAAGAATCTAAGTAGTTCAATTAGTTGACTATCTGATCTTTTATTTTGTTAGTAAAAATTCAATTCCCTACCTTCACGTAATCTTCTCCCTTATTTCATCTTCCCCTAAACCTAATTATTATTTATTTATTTAAAAATAAATAAAAGACCATTATATGGTTAGATTTTTAATTGACAATTTTACCATAGTTCAAATATATTTCTATGTTTTATTCCAAAAAGATTTTAAAATATAGAAAGATATCTTATTAATACTGCTCCATTGGCTGCCGAATCCTTAGTTGATTTCCTTCTTTTTAGCAAGGCCTAGTACTATTAATGTCGACGTAAATTTAATATTATATTACATACGAGATCTTTATCGTTAACTATTAACGATATGTTTTATCTGAATCACGAATCTATCGAAAATAATCTATTTAATTAGCTATATATTTTTTATAAGAAAAAGATAAAGTTACATATATACTATCTTCTCCAGACTCCACTTGTAATATTATATTTGATTTTGTACGTTATTGTTATTAACTACTATGTCTTCTCTACTTCCTTAAACTAAATATTAAATTAGAGATGGACAAACAAATCAAAACGAAAAAAGTAATAAAGACTTTGTATTTATCAGTCAAGACTTTTCACCACTATTAACGGAGAATTGTGCAATTTGGTGAGTGAGAAAACAACCAACTTGTGTCGTGCAATATTGAAGCTTTCTCTTCCTTTATTACTATCTCCGTCCAGTTTTAATTGTTATGATTTTCTTTTTTTAGAGTTAAATTATATGAACTTTGACTAATATTTTACGATTTATTTTTTTTATCATATTGATATGCAAAAAAATGCAATTTATAGTACTTTTCGTATAGTTTTTGAATATCTAATTTTTTTTGTTTAAAATTTTGAATTAATGTAATCTAATTTAACTTTGAAAATTAGTCAAATTGATTTTTTAAAAACGCGATATGACAATTAAAAATGGACGGGGAGGGCGTATCATCATTTGATGTAACTTTGCCTCTTTCCTTGACCTACTTCTATATGTCCCATTTGCTGTCCGGCTGCTCATAAAAAAAAGAAGGTAAAATAGTCATAATTTTTTGGTATTTATAAAAAATATGTTGAAAGATTGTATGAAAAGTTAAATTTGGGGGAAGTTTAATGAAATTATTCGTAAGATATGTATGTGAAATCAAAATATACTGAGAATAAGTATTGTTTAAAGAACCTTATAATCGCACTATATTTTGTAGATTTTTACAATATTTTATTATTTAATTTATGTGCCAAAATTATCATCAAAATAGCTTATATTGTTTGTATAAATTTTCGTTGGTTATCCTTTTATTTTTGGATAGTTGTTTGGTAAATAAACCTATTTCTTTTTTGTGCAATTTATGAATTTTTTAAACTACAACCTATAAATTCTTTTAATTAAACTTAGAATCTTACGAAAATTTTTATGAGAATATCAGACCATGATCTAAAATTTTATAAATAGACAATAGTCTAATATTTATGAGTCATAACTCATAAAGGCTAAATTTATCTAAATTCTAAGAACACGAACAAAATTTTAACTTAAGAAAAAGAAGATATTTTCGTAAATCAATTGCTACTTGCTTGTAGGGAATTATTGTAGTTTAGTTGATTATCTACCTGAGCTTTCACCTTTTTGATGGGGGTTCAATTTCCCACCTTGTAATCCCTTTTCTCTGTCCCCAATTTTTTAGGGAAAATTATGCGGATAAGTAAACATATATTAGTTAATTACTTAACATAGCTATAGTTTGCATTATTTATCATTCGCGACTAACCTTTAACCGTATTTACATATCTCCTCTCTTCCTCTCTCTAGAATCTCGCTTGCCTCTCTCCTCTTTTTTAGTCATATCTCCTCACCTCTCTCCTCTCCCTGCCCATTCTCTCTCTCGCTTCTTTATGTCTAGACTCTCTTGCTTATACAAACACAAATTATACAAATACAAATATTAACACAAACTATAGCTATAGAGCTGCTTAAGTTTATTTTAGTAGCTATTTGCGAAATTTCCTTTTTTTAGAAGAAAATCTATTGTGTATGGGCTCAACTTAGTTGGACTACTTGGGCCCTTCTCATTCTTCTTTATGCTAATATATATGTTACACAAGAACAGAAGCCTAGACTTTTGATGATAGTAAAGTAGATATGGGTCTGTTAGGTTTACTAGTGGTTCTTTTCTATCTTTAATTTTTGAGTTCAAATTTAAAAAGTAGAGAAAACAGACAATACGTATCATGAATTTGAATTGGATCATAACATATTGGAATCGTGTAAGGTCATGCATTATGAAATATTCTTTATTCTGCTGTATATTCTTTATAGTAAAGTGTTGATCAACAAGAATAAATGTACAAACGATAAATTAATTAAGCAATTAAATAGACTTGCAGTTTGTCCAATTCATGTACGATATTTATTTAGGAAAATGAAGCAGCAGACCAATATATTCTTTTTCTCAAAATATTATTTTCTTCATTCTAATTTATGCAATATCTTTTTTGAGAATCGATCGATTTTTTTTACTGCAATCCTTATATATATATGCCTTTTAATATTTTAAACTATCAATTATTAGACTTGTAATATCTATTACACACTTTAATTTTTTTTGAAAAACAATTGATTCTTATAATCCGGACATTACTACATAAACTGGGACATATAAGAATATATAATATAAGGTTAAAAGTGTACAAAAAAGGCTCGTGAAGACATTTAGTTTCTTTTGTAAATTCCAAATCATTATCTATATATATATATATATATATATATATATATATACTAAAAATTAAAGTTTGAAACTGAAAGCTTTGTCTTATGTTATTGGCCTTTCCCTTGTATTTAATTTGTACTAAAGCAAGTCTCCATCAATATAATGCCACAAAGGAATTGAAAATAATTTTGAGACGTGAAATGAGCGAGTTGAACTAAATTAATTAGGTAAAAACAAAACAAAATGAGTTGATAAATTAGAACAAGGTAAATTATAACTAAAATCGTTTAATTTTTACTAATTTTATTTGTTCTTTTATAACTTTTTAGTACTTTGTAAAATTATTTTTATTTATTACGACTTTATATTATATATTAAATAAATAAATATTTTAATAGAATTTCTTATGGTGTAAATTTAGATTTTAGACAACATATCAACTCTTTTTTTATTTTATTTTATTTTATGAACTATAATAGACTAAGCTAACAAATAAACAAGTTGATAAGATATGTAATAATTACATCTTATAGCTATAGCCCCTCTAATACAAATTTAAACTGCCGTAAATGCAGCAATTATATTCCAATAATATAATCAAGAGGTAGCTTCATGGCAGAGCTAGCATTCCAATTATGTATATAAATTTTATATTTATGCTAAAAAAACTCATAATATATGAAATACAAAGAGATTTTAGTAGCTGGTTGGTGTTGATTAGGGGGTCCATATAGTTTTGTTGCTCTCCATGAAGGTCTCTTTCATAAGCATTATTGGCTGACAATTTGCACATTATCATGCTGCAGTGAACCCGTGACAAACCGCATATCTTGTGCCTTTAGCTTATATATGGACAAATAAAACTATATACTATACTCCAATTAAGCTTCACGAGAGACTCTTCTATTCATTACTTATTATTCTTTAGTTTCAATCTTTTTGTTATCATTATTCTATTAAGAATTTCTTTGGGACATGAAATGAAATGCTTTCTCAAATTTCTTTTTTGATAAAGTCCTCAGGTTTAGGTTTAAAGTGAACGATAATATTACTAGTGGAATGAATTAACATATGATATTAGAGCTACTACGAGTGAAATCTTGAACCCCTAAGAGGGAGGAGGGTGTAACACTCTAGGCGAATTATCTCACATTGATATAATATGGAAGAGGTGTTCGTATGGTCGACTAGAATCAAACTGAAATAATATCACTAATGAACTGGGCTATGATATAAATCTTACACGACGTGAATCAGAATTAATCGAGGTTTCAAAAAAGATATCAACATCGGATGGATTACTAAAATGATAAACGCTAACGTAACATAAATTCTGAGAACTCTTCTATCCAGAAAAGTTTTTAAAAAATTGTTCTATAACTTCTTAGGTACGTCATGAATGACTCAACATCAGTCAAGCTTGTGAATAATTCAAGAATCGTAGAGTTGCTGTAAAATTAGCGAGTTAGATTGAATTTGAACGGATTAAAATAGATTGAGTTAATAAATAAATGAGTTATTGACTCGCTCAAAATTACTTAAGCTCAAATGAGCTGGGCAAAACGTGGGTCATAATCCAACATGTCAATTTTTACTAAATTTTAATGACCAACCCAAACTGAACAAGGTGGACGGATTATATTTTATGAGCTAATTTTGTCACCTCTATCGCTGGCTAATTAACTATAATTTAATAGAAATTTTTCATTGACGAGCTACAACAATTGCACCTATTAAAGCAACTAAGAACCTTTATCTCGAAAGAGATTAAGTAAGGCAAGTTTCTGACCATTAATTCTGTAACAAAGGCAGGGCTTCGACCCGTATCTGGCCAACTCCTCGAACTGCTGGGTGCGGCATATTCATGGACTGGCAAAACAAACTCTCAATTTGATCAGGAGAGCCTAGAGAGCTCTCTATAGATATATAATTAATTGTGATATTCAAAATTTAAAGTCTACTTTAATTTGAGGTCATATTACTAATTTACTCTGATAATATTTACTTAACAAATTAAAATTGTTTTTTTCCCTTAGTTATGCAAAAAGGTTAATCAAAAGTAAAAAAAATGATATATTAATATGAAAAATCATGTAACAAGTTAGGACAATGATATCACTTTAGTTTATGCTGCAAAATATTGACTTCTCTTTAGTCCTTTTATGGATCATAGCTAGCTAGATATTGTACAATTATCCTAAAATTTATCACCCACCAAAATTAAAAAAATTTAAAAAAAATCACATGAAAATTTAGTTTTGATTTAAAATTTTCCACCAATAATTTCACACCCATTTTGTATCTTCTATATATAACATCTTTAATTTCACCACTCTATTTGTCATATTGCCTTCAAAAATTTATAATGGCTACTTATTTCTTCTTCTTCATTTTTCTAATTATTTCTACAAGAACTTTAGCTTATGATGATTCTTGTGCTTTTAATTCCAAAAAAGGAAATTCAGACCTTTCTGTTATTCATATTTATGGAAAATGTTCACCTTTTAACTCACCAAAACCTTCTTTTTCATGGATTAATACTGTTATCAACATGGCCTCTAAAGATCCACAAAGGCTCTCTTACTTATCAAGTTTAGTTGTGTCCAAAAAACTCACTAATGTCCCCATTGCTTCAGGCCAACAACTCTTCAATATAGGTATAATGATGATGCTCACGCTCGATTCACTTTTACTTGTCACTTTTAATATATGAAGAAAAAATACTTATTTTTTTCATGTTTTATTCTTAGCATTAATTGCTTATTTGTCAAATCAGTATCTAAGACCTAATACTAAACATAAATTAATAGAGATAGTATTCTAAAATAGTCATGTCAATTGTTGTTTTCTTAATGGGTGTACCAAGTCCAAATTAATGTAACAAGTAAATTAGAACGGAGGGAGTATATATTTTACGGTGTTCTCAAGGATAGTTCATAGTTTGTTTGGTCAAATTTTTAGAATCGGTTTATTTTTAAATTTTTTTTAAGAAAAAAAAACGTCTGAAAAGTAATTGTTTGTGTTTGACTAATCAAATTGAGAATACTTTTGTAATATATTAAAGAATATTATGTGCTTGACCAAGATTCTAAAAGTGCTTCAGGGGATAATCATTTTTGGCTTCCCAAAAGCTAATCATTTTTGTATTATTCAGTAACTCGTTAATTCCAACATTCAACATTGTATGTTTCATATTACAATATTCAAAAAATATTTTCATACATTATACATATCTCTAGTTTAAGAACATATACTACAAAAAAATTGTAGTCATTTGTGAACTTCGCCTCTAATCTGTCTAAATTGCTCATAGCTAACATAAATTTTTGATAATCAGTTGCTAAATAGGATTAACGACAAATTTTGTTGTTTAGTTACAAAAAAATTTCGACAGTATTTTCTTTCTTTTAGTATTGACAAAATTGAAAAGTCTCTCTTACTTAAATTTCGTACTGAATCAAATTAAGACACATAAATTGAGACAGAGAGACGTCAAAATGTGAATTTTTCATTGTACATGTAATTCACATCATCTATGCTATACATTGTTGTAGGTAACTATGTGGTTCGGGTCAAGATGGGTACTCCGGGTCAACAAATGTACATGGTTTTGGATACAAGTAATGATGCTGCATTTGTTCCATGTAGTGGTTGTGTTGGTTGCTCTTCTAATACTTTGTTTGCCCCATCTCCTTCCACTACTTACGGGTCGGTAGACTGCTCCGTACCCGAATGTACTCAAGTCCGAGGGAGTCTCTCGTGCCCGACTACTGAGTCAGTAGTCGGGTCAAGTACTGCTTGCTTCTTTAACCAATCGTATGGCGGAGATTCATCCTTTTACGCCACGTTATCACGTGACTCCCTTGGACTAGCCAATGACGTTGTCCCGAATTATGCTTTCGGGTGCATAAGTTCCGTGTCCGGGACCTCAATTCCACCACAAGGGTTATTGGGCTTGGGCCGTGGATCAATGTCGTTGATGTCACAATCCGGATCTCTTTATTCGGGCATATTCTCATACTGTTTGCCTAGTTTTAAATCTTATTATTTCTCTGGATCACTCAAGCTCGGACCCGTGGGCCAACCCAAAAACATTAAAACCACCCCATTACTCAAGAACCCGAGACGACCGTCTCTGTACTATGTGAACCTGACAAGTGTAAGCGTGGGACGAGTTCCGGTCCCGATTGCACCCGAACACCTTGCTTTTGACCCCAACACCGGTGCGGGCACGGTAATTGACTCGGGTACGGTCATAACCCGATTCGTCCAACCAGCTTACGAGGCGATTAGGGATGAATTTAGGAAACAAGTGAATGGGACATTTAGCTCATTAGGTGCATTTGATACATGTTTTGTATCACCAAATGAGGCTGTGATACCAACTATAACATTGCACTTTGAGGGAATGGACTTGAAATTGCCAATGGAGAACACATTGATACATAGTAGTGCCACTCCCTTGGCATGTTTGGCTATTGCATCAGCACCAAATAATGTGAATTCAGTGTTGAATGTGATAGCCAATTTACAACAACAAAATCTTAGGATTATGTTTGACACGGTTAATTCTCGCGTTGGAATTGCTCGCGAAGTTTGCAATTAAGTTTGAATCGTACCCTAAAAAATGTAGTCACACCTGTGTCTGATACTCCAAAAATGATGGATGACATTGTTATTATTAAGTCTTTGCTTTCCTTGTAATTCAATGTAGTACACTTGGTGAAAAAGTTCATCAAGTACTTTAATTTCCTTGTGTTACTATTTGGAATGAATTAATGTTATGTTCAGTAATTTTGCTTAAGTGTATTTCCTCAAATTCAATTGTTAAGTAAATCTGTGTTAAGGTTTTGCCCTGATTTTCTTACCATATTTGAGTTTTAATTTTTCATTGAAGAAAAAAATTAAAGTATTACCATAATTACTTTTACTTTTCATTAAAGAAAAATATAATTCGCTTCCATATTTGGTTTATTCTTTCCTTAGAGGAAAAGTTTTGGAGATCTATAAATTGAAGATCCATATTCTCATAGCATACCACAAGTTTCTAAAGTCTTCCTTTTCATTTCTTAAACAGTGTGTCAAGTAAAATAATACCACATAAAATGGAACGGAGGGAGTAGTTCTTAAGTGCTTGTTTGGTTGGGGATCAAGTTATCCTCAAATTAATTATTTCGAGATTAGTTATTTCAAGATTGCTATCCAATTCTTAATGTGAGACCAAAATAACACTACAATCTCAGAATAAACTATCCTATAATTTTTTTTCCAACCAAACATGTAACAAACTCATCCTAAAATTAACTATGAAATTAGTTATTCATTATCCCTCGTATTAGTGGATCTAGTGGAGCTTTATTTCTTCAGTTTTATTATCTGATGGTCCAAGTTGTTCTTTAGGAAATGAACTTTACTACTCAATTTGGTCCACAGTATGTGAAAATGTCACAATTTAGTCCAGGGACCATATTATCCTTATGTTTTTGGTATACGTTTAGTCCTTTATCCTTTACGTGAATGCATTGATAACCCAACAAATAGTTTTTACATATTTAATGGACTTCACAATATAAATAGAGTCTACACAAAAATTAATACATTCCTAAAAACCCACACTCAATACCCTAAATTCTCCCATGGTCCATATGTCGTAAATATTTGCCAAGATGTATTCTTTCACCGTATTGATATTTGAAAAATTGTATAATATTTATTGTTTTTCGTAAAGTTTTTTTATATCTAAATTTAAATTTTTTAAATATTAAAATAATCTTATCAAATTTAACTTTGAAAAATAGTTAAATTAACTCTAGAGTGTTGTTTGGTAACTGTATATGTTTTGAGTGTTTGTTAGGTAAATATGTATATGTTTTGAAACATTATTTATACATGATGGAAAAATTAATATACATATAAATAAAATTAAAAAGGAAAGGACAGAGGCAAACATATATAAGAGTGAGAGTAATTCAAGAAAGTAAAAGAAAAGGAAAAGAATCACAAGAAAGTATATTTAATAAAATCTCTTTTTATATACCCCATATTATCATATTATTTTGCTCAAAATACATCAATAAACACTAGTAAGTGTATACACATAAAACCAATAAATAATTAAAATAAAAAACCTCAATATTCTATTATGCTCACCCCACCTATCTTTTAATTTTATTTTTCTTTGTTTTTTTTGTTAACCCCACCATTTCTTTTGAGTCGAGACTTGAGAGTCTATCAAAAACAATCTGTATATATCATGCTTTCTTGAAACCATTACACTAAATATATTATTGTTGTCGTCGTCATCAACCCCACCATTGGTGCACAGCAATACCTTCATCTCTCAACAATCCATACAATGATAAACATTCCCAATATGGCCTCCTATTTTTCTTATCACTTTTTTTAATTCCTTGATGTTTACATTCCAAGAAAAGTTCATCAATTAACTTAACACTTTTATTGTTCACCATTTCTTCAACCACATCAGCCTCTGCCTTCATTACCACATACTCATTTTCTTTTACATTTTTTTGTAACCAATCAGACATGTTAATACTACTCAATGGTACCTCTTTTCCACTTGATTCTTCAGTCATAGTCTCAATCTTGAACATCTCAAATTTTGTGTTTCTTGTAGGATAATGCTTTGTAAACCAAGTGGAATGATAATTATCACTTGATTTTTCATTCTTTTCTTGTAAACCAACATCAATGAACACCCTTCTTGGGTAACTATCAAGGGAAACTCCCATTAAATCAGGTAAAAAATGTGTCTTTTTTAAATATCTACTCGATTTTCCTGATGCTGCTCTTGGTGGTTCAAGTAGTACATCTTCTAGTTTCTTTAGTGCTGCCTTTTTTGCACTTGTAAAATCATCTGACTTGACTAATTCCGATTCACGCTGAGCAGACTGACTAAGGAAAGTCAAATACTCCTTATCAAAAACCTTTTTGGTTCCAGAGCTCGAACCAGACACCTTTTCTGAATTAGTTTCAAGAAGTCGCCGCGTAGAAGAGTTGATAGAGGCATTCTTTATTTTCTTCATGGCTACAATAGTTGAATCAAATTTTCTAACATAGACAATCTTGTAATTTGATGGATGTGGAAATTCATCAACCAAAGGATTGTCACTTAGTGGTACAACTAGAATACCACCAACTTTCAAAGCTCTTTCAATAAAATTTGATAATTGAGGATAACCATAGGCCAAAACAAAATCAAAAGTCTCATTAGGGACAAGATTTTGTTGTGTAGAATCTGAAAATGAAATCAAATCAGGATTATAATCTTTAACAACTTGAGAATTATAAATTTCTTCCTCATTGCCATTGCTAACAAGAAGGGACCTATCACCCATTCTTATAAGTCTTTCATTAACCAAATCTTGAAAAATCATAGGCAAAAACTCCAACTTAATTGGATTATAAACCATCTCATGATCAACTTGATAAGCATAATTAGACTCGTATCGCGATGATAAGTACCCAATTATTGTACTAATCCAAGGTAAAGAAACAATTACCAATGCTAAAATTGTTGCACGAGCCATAAACTTCAAAACCCAAGAACGGTCTATTCTTATAATCACCAACTTTGTATCCCAATTATAATCCATCAATCCATCTACATATAAACCTCTCATTTTGCAATGTTGCTTGTTGTAAAAACCTTGCAACATGTTATTCATCATTTTGTACCTCATGTTTGTTATGACAAGTAACACGAATCACAAAAAGGTGCATGCAAGCTAATCAGACACCAGAACGAAGCTATAGGTTGTTGAAAAAAAAACTCTCAAGACACGAAAAAAGGTCGAATTATTACTAATTAAAAAAAAAAAAGAGGGTTGGTGAGCTAGAATAATAGAGAAAATACAAATATATTTTTTTTAACGAGTGCAAAACCTGGCTGCGGTGTGGTTGCCACCCACGAGGGAAAGTCTATTTGTTTGCACTTTTGCCCACAATAACAATAAATCTTTTAACCTCTGAATTTCCATTTATTAATAATATTGTTACTCTCCTTCCTTCTATAATTTCCAGATCGATGACATTTATTAGGAATATTAACACTATTCCATGATCAAGTTTTTTAACGATACATTGGAAAAAAATCCAATAATATTTTCGTCATCGATCGGAAAAATAAAGAAGGAAGGAGGAGGAGGAGGTATAATAAGAGAGAAAAAAGACTATTGGATTTATTTTTATTTTTTATTTTTGGTTTTTTTTTTCTTTTATAGTTTCAAATGATATTATTTCTAGGCTAATATAGAAAGTAATACTATTAATGATGGTTGGTTATGCGATTATTTCTCTTTAAAAGGAATGGTGAAAAAATTGGCAATTAACTTTGATGGACGTGACTTAATTTCACCATACAATCTTGATAAGAATAATTAACAAACATTTTATTTAATGTAAGAGGTGATCAAAATGATATAAATATTTCATTGGTTATATCTCTTTAACAAATTGTTGTATGATATTTTATTATTATTATTATTATAAATGAGGGAGGATATTTAGTGTGACACATTACCAACCTTGCCGGTTGCGCCAATAATTTCATGAAGTACTTATTATCTATTATTAGCACATACTAAATGAGGGACAATACTTAGTCGTCACGACACATCACCAACCTTGCATGTTGCTCGAGTAATTTTATGAAGTATCTATTATCTATCATGAGCACATGACCAGATTCGTTATAATTGTTAAATCTTTATTTTTCACCCCGCTCTTAAAAGAATAATGTTTGAAAGAAGAGTTTTTTTTTTAATTAAAGTGATTAATTTGAAAAAGAAATTATTATATTTAGAATCGTTATTTGAAATTGAGTTTTAATGTTCCAAATCAGTTTATTTAGATTCCATTTTCTTGTTTCTATTTCATACCTTTTTTCCATTCTTTTTCTAATCTCCTAATTACTTTTTTTCTTTTGATAAGCAAATTAAAGGTGAAAAAGACTTGTATTCATGTATGTAGTTGAAATTTGAATTGTATAGTCAATAATGGGAGGAACTATCACTAGAATGGACCACACTAATAAAGTGATGTATACGTAGTTATTTCAAATCCACACATGTATGTTGAATATAGTTGTGACAAAATTTATCAAATTTTAAATAGATCAAACATCATATAATTGATGTTTGAATTGTATATAGTCAATAATGGAAAGAGGTTGAATTAAACGTGTGAAAATGAATTTCATGAAATTCAGTAGCTTTGATTCATATAATATGTATTCATATTAAGAAATTAAATTTATTAAATATATTTAATATTAAATTTAAAATCAAAATATTATCTAATTAAAGTCACTATTATAAATTTTTAAATCTATAAAATTAAAATTTCGATTCCGCATCTGATCGTAGATGGAACGATTGAGACATATTCCATAGTCATGTTGTGGTGCAGGTTACTCTTTTTTTGTTTTGCTTTGTGAGTTGCATTCTTTTACTTGGTGATCTTCCACTTACGCCTTTTAAATTTTTTAATTCACTTAGAAAAGAATTTTTATATTATCAAATTATTTAAAAGATAGATAATGTACATATAACTATGCATAAATAAAATAAAAAAATGTAAACTGCTCGATTAAGTCGGTGTGGATAAGTTAAATCTTAAAAAAAAATGCATATAGATTTTCAATTTAAAAGGAAGAGTAAATTCTTATCTTATAAAAATTGTTTAAGATATAAAGGTAAAATTCTGAATCAATTCTTAAATCAAATATTTCAAATTCGAGCATTATTGAGTATGAAAAAAGTCATGTGAGAAAGCACTTTTTTCTTAATGAGTTTTATGTGGCACAAATTTAAAGTATACGATGCCGAGTGAAATTGGAAAAAAAGAAAGAAGAAAATTTTGAAGATTATGTACCGACAAACATCCCCCTGTTTAAATCATTCATCGTATCAATCTATGACTAATCAAAACCAAAGAGGAAGATTCTCAAAGGGTGCTCCACTAATTATTGATGTTGAAACTTTGACCTCTTGGTCAATCAAGAATTTAAATTATATAGATTAATAGTATAATTTCTTTTTTTACACTATAGTGTCAATTAATTGGTGGCGGTGATGACTAACGATGTTGATTATGTGTGTCGTTTGTGATGGCATTGACTGATGATAGTGGTTCTTGGTAGTATTTTATTGTATAATGGTTGGAAGTAGTGACTAATTGTGATTGTTGGTGGTGACGATTAATAATTAGTAGTGGAATAATTGATATCTAATGGCGGTGGAGAATGATGATATCAGTTAACGATATATAATATTGACTAACGGTGGTAATTATCGACAATAAATAATGAATGTAATAATGGTTGGTGACGATGATTGCAAATAATATCTAATGGTGATGACGATTGATTTTGGTGATGGCTGGTAGTGGTGGTTGTGGACGGTAGTTATGATTGAAATGGTGATGGGTGAAAGCAGAATATGGAGTAGCGGTGAATTGTCATCTTTATATAAATTCTCAAAATAGACATTTTAATTATTCAGATTCATTACCTGGTTGTAAAATTAGAAAAACCAATACGCTTAATGATTAAGATTCAGACGTTTGAAAACAAACAGACTTAATTATTGAGATGTGAATGATTACGATTAAGGGAAGGTCCTTCACTCATCATCTATAAATTTGCCTCATCTCTCAACTTAATGAAGTACACTAGTGTGAATTATTCAATTTTGCATAATGTCTAGTTTGAATATCCCAATATACCTTGTGCTTTTCTTGATCAGCCAAAGTATTAGCACAATATTAGGTCTTGATGACTATTATTACTGCCCAAACACAACTACTTATAACAATATAACAAACACTTCTTACAATTCCAACCTCACTTTGCTACTTTCAACTCTTTCTGCTGCCTCTAGAGAACATCTTTTTTACAATTTCTACATCGATGACCCCGATAATTTCGAAAGAATTTACGGTCTTTTCATGTGTCGAGGTGATATGTTAAGTGTAAATTGTCAAGATTTTGTAACAAGAGCTGTTAAAGACATAATCTTGTTATGCCCAGGTAGCAAAACGGCTGTATTATGGTGGGATGATTGCTTGTTACGTTACTCGAATCAATCAATATTCCCCGATCCAAACTATGGATCCATAATTAATAATCCATCTACACCTTTTGTCATACATAACACTAATCCAATTACCAATAATAAACATGAACAAGGAAGGTTCAAACAGAGTCTAGGGAAAATTATGGATGACGTAACGGCTCAGGCTGCTAGTGATAATCGATCGATAGACAAGAAATTTGCAATTAGGGAAGCTAACTTCAGTGTTGACACAACAATTTATGCCTTGGCTCAATGCATTCCTCATATGTCTTCTAAAGCTTGCCTAAATTGCCTTGAAAATGCCATCCAAGTTTTAAAAAACTGTTGTGATGTATGTAGAGGTGCTAGAGTTCAATTTCCTAGTTGTTTTATGAGGCATGAAGTGTACCGCTTCCACAATAATAAGTCACCTGCTTTGTCCCATAATCAAGGTACATTTTACTACTTCTATTTTATATGAGTTAGTCTGATTTGTCACGAAGTTTAAGAAAGAAAAAAAAAACTTTTGAAACTTGTGGTCTAAAATAAGTGAGAGATGTTTGTCTAACTATAAATCATTTCGTTAAAGGTAAAATAAGACATTTTAAAGTTAAATTGTTATTTAATATGAAAATGTCTCTTTATTCATTTTTTTTGGAAACTGACTAAAAAGAAAAGTGAGTCATATAAACTGAGTTGTAGATTTGTGTCACCATTAGTTTACGATAAGTTTTTTCCTTAAATATAATTTCACCCCGCAAATATGTAAGCATGCAATCTTTTCTTTTAATTGGATAAATGACGAAATGAAAAGTATTCAAAAAGATTTTGAGTGTGTTCTTATCTTAACTCTTAAATTAATTTTAATTATTATATTTGGTATAAGTCGACATTGTGCTATTATGGATTTGTGTCCCATTGATATTGACCCAAAAAAAAGATTTACCTAAAAAAGGTATACGTAACATTCTATTAATTAATATAATAATATTCTTCATATCTATTCCAACCATATGTCTCTTTTATATCAATATAATAATGAATTCAGATATTTATTATCCGATCCCTGATAATAATAATAAGATGGTTGGAAATATCACATCAAAAATTAAATAGAAAGCATTAATAGAATGAATTCAAATTCTTGAATTGCTGATGCAAGCGCATGGCGTTGCGACTGTTCAACCTCCTTCGTCGAAAAATTATATGAAGTATATAGAAAATTATTTTTCATATGTATATTGAATCTTAAACATCATTAACGAATTTTCTGGTTTCGCCACCGCAGGGCATGACGGAATCTCAAAAAAAGAACTACTAATTATTTGTGTAGTGGTTGCTATTGTAATTCTCTTGTTTCTACTATCTACTATTGGAGTCTTTCATTTGCTACAATGGAGAAGAAGGATGAAAAGAAATAATAAAACCTTAAAGGAGATGAATGGTAATTAAATCACAATTATTTAATACAATTCAAGTCCATTTATTCCTTAATTAACTAACTTTTTTAAAATTAATTATTATATATGTGTTGCAGTTGATCTTAGTGGGATTTTAACAGCTGAATCATTGCAATATGACTTTAGTACAATTGAAGCTGCCACTAACTTCTTTTCTATGGAAAACAAAATTGGTGTAGGTGGATTTGGTGATGTCTATAAGGTAACATGTTCAAATTAGACCATATAACATTTTTTTAGATATAAGTTATATATACCGACAACGTTAATATATTTTACACGATCATCAGGGGGTACTTGGTAATGGACAAGAGATAGCTGTAAAGAGGCTATCAAGAAGGTCAAGTCAAGGAGTTGAAGAATTTAAGAATGAAGTTGTACTTGTCGCTAAGCTTCAACATAGAAATTTAGTGAGACTCTTAGGTTTTTGCTTGGAAGGAGAAGAAAAAATACTCATCTACGAGTTCGTATCCAACAAAAGCCTCGACTATTTCTTATTTGGTATGTTTGCTTATACGTCTCACTTTTCTTTTTAATTAGATTGTTATTTACAATATTTCTCTAATTTCAATGTCTCACGTGATATGATTAAGATACGAAGAAACAAGCAACGTTGGATTGGTCAGTACGTGACAAGATTATTAAAGGAATAGTACGAGGATTAGTTTATCTTCATGAAGATTCTCGTCCTCGAATCATACATCGTGATCTCAAAGCAAGCAATATTTTGTTAGACAAAGATATGAACCCTAAAATTTCAGATTTTGGCATGGCTAGAATATTTGGAGTTGACCAAATTGAAGGAAGCACTAACATAATTGTTGGAACATAGTAAGTGTTGGTTTTTTTTAAAAATTGTTGTGAATCGGTTCGTTATAATAGTATAGAAAAATGTTAATTATTGTGATTTATTGTTCTTTTGTTAGCGGCTACATGTCCCCGGAGTATGCAATGCATGGTCAATTCTCAGTGAAATCAGATGTTTTTAGTTTTGGTGTGCTTCTTTTGGAGATAATAAGTGGAAAAAGAAGAAACAATAAAGAAGATAAATTTGATGACCTTCTTATCCATGTAAGTGCAAGTTAATTTAATTAACAGTATATAATATATTTATCCTAATTAATTAACATGATTATAATTAATTATAGGCATGGAGGTTGTGGAAAGATAATAGAGCAATGGAAATTGTTGATCCAACTCTTATTGGTGACTCAAATTCAATGTGGAAAATCATGAGATGTATACATATTGGATTGTTATGTGTTCAAATTGATTTGGATGGAAGACCTACAACTACTTTGATATCTCATATTCTCAGTACTGATTCTGCTATTCTACCAGAGCCAAATCAACCAGCGTCTTTTAAGGATTATTCTACATTAGGAAATATCCATAAACTCACCAGTAATTTCATTCCCTCATCCAGTTTTGAGGAACTAATTACGGAAATCTACCCAAGATAGTATTGTATACCAAAGGTCACCACGTATATATAATATATATATATATATATACTTTTCGATGCGTTTTATTTAATTCTTCTGTTGGATTTATGTTTTCTACAGACAATAATAAGATATCAGTGTATCAAATTGTCATGTTTAATAGTTCTAGCTATCTTATTTGTTTTCTACAGACAATAATAATATGTTTACTAACAGATATAACTGAAAGTACAAGTGGAAACCTCCGGAAGCAAGGAGGCTCACCATAGCTAACTCGAACTCCATATGGTATCAACGAAGCTCATGTTGATGACCCTGAATACATGTATCTGCATCATGAAACGATGCAGTCCAAATGGCTCAGTACGTGGAATGTACGAGCATGTAAGGGGAATTCTAAAGCATAAACATAAGCTTGAACTTGATAAAAAGGAAACATACTTACCTATTCTCAACTCACTCAACT
>JAJONR010007424.1:0-39811 GCA_029582245.1 Solanum etuberosum
TTGAGCATTCAATCAAAGGAATTGATTCCTTGTAGTTGAGCATTCAATCAAAGGAATTGATTCCTTGTAGTTGAGCATTCAATCAAAGGAATTGATTCCTTGTAGTTGAGCATTCAATCAAAGGAATTGATTCCTTGTAGTTGAGCATTCAATCAAAGGAATTGATTCCTTGTAGTTGAGCATTCAATCAAAGGAATTGATTCCTTGTAGTTGAGCATTCAATCAAAGGAATTGATTCCTTGTAGTTGAGCATTCAATCAAAGGAATTGATTCCTTGTAGTTGAGCATTCAATCAAAGGAATTGATTCCTTGTAGTTGAGCATTCAATCAAAGGAATTGATTCCTTGTAGTTGAGCATTCAATCAAAGGAATTGATTCCTTGTAGTTGAGCATTCAATCAAAGGAATTGATTCCTTGTAGTTGAGCATTTAAGTGTTCACTTCAGAAGATCTATCAAGAATGGTTCAGTTTCGCTAATTCAGGTAATATATTCTCTCATTTTTATGTGTTATTCAAATAAGAGAACAAAGGAATTTTTAATAATGGGGTTATTGGGTACAGATGTAGATGAAAGCCTCACTGGAGGAGATGCCACCAAGTTATTTGCCATGTCCAATTTGCCTCGTCAAGAGCTCAAGCAGGTTCTTTTCTTTTCTACTTCCTTTATTTCCTTAATATCGTTCACTTGTACCCAATAACCCCATTATTCGAGTGAGCCGTTATTTTCTTAGATAGTGTATACATGGTCAAAATTATTTTATTATATAGCAGATCTTGAATCCTCTTGACTTCTTCGTATGCTTGCTTCTTTATATTTTGAATCTCCCTATTGAAAATCCTGTCTCCGCCATTGCATGTACCTGTCTACGTCTACAAACCTTGTTTTAATGTTTGTCAATATGTTTTGGCAAGAACTCAAGTGCAGTATGTGCTTTGTCTCAAGTTTGTAACACCGACAGCCAATTAAATAATTTGAAAAAACTGAATATAACTTAAATAATATGGTGAAACTGGCTACTGGGTGAAAATAACACCTTCTTTTATACATATACCTTTGTGTTGCCAGAATTGTGCAATGAATTTACAAATAAACTGATTTTAAACAATTTTAGAAGTTCTCAATCTCGCGTAACACACACATAATCAGGCTGTGAGCTGAAAATCCTCTAGACTTTGCGTGGAACTATAATAAAAATTCATGTAGACTATAGTATTTTGAATTTAGACAATGTTACCACTAGTTAAAATGCATGTTTTTAGCGGACTGTGCTATGCTCATATAGAAGACAAAACACATGAAAGATGTTCGAACAAGGTACATACTAAAAAATTCATGAGGACTACAAAATGAACAATTTCCTTTATTACAATGGATAGATACAAATAACAAATAATTTGAAAACCAAAGCTGAACTAGAGAGCCTTTGGATAATCAGCAATCCCCTCAAAGGGAAAATTCCATTTCTTTTCATCATTACTGGGGAAGATGGCAATACTAATTAACAATACAGGGACAACAAATTAATAGGAAAAGAAAAGCTGCAAAATTTAGAGCCGGGATGATCCAATAGGATGATGTATGACAATGTTATTGTAGGCATCAAGAGTCATAAAATCATCTAAAACTGGTGCAGTGCATTGCCCTGTGAATAACTTGCAAGCCACCTTGTACATTCCCTTCTTGAATTTCTCCTTTCCAACTTCTCTCTCAATCCTAGCCATTTCATCCTCAATTACTCTTCCAAACAGGTCTAAGTTTACTTTCACCCCAAGTCCATCTCCATCCAATTCCACACCATATTTCAGCCACTGCCAATTCTGGACTCTGCTAATCTCAGCTGCGGCAGCTTCCTCCATGAAGTTGTAAAGAGGGACACAACCAAGCCCTGTCAGCCAGGCTGCCACGTACTGAATTCCCACTCGGGTGTTCAGCCGAAGGCACTCCAAGGTACAGACCCCTCTCGGCCTCTGCAGCAGGTCTTCTTCATCTAGGATGGATGCATCTTGGCGCTTCATGGAATGGATTTGGTTTGGGGAATTGCCCATGTTGTTAGTGAAAACTTCCATGCATGCTGGAACTAGGCCAGGGTGAGTAACCCATGTCCCATCATGCCCCGCCTTCACTTCTCTTAGCTTATCCTTCCTTACAAGTTCCAATGCTGCCTCATTAGCTGCTGGGTCATCTCTAATTGGAATATGAGCTGCCTGTTTCAAGGATCCAACACAGCTATTATGCATCAATTTGATTTTGTACAAGAAGATTCCAAATTAACCTAATGCAGAAATTGGAAATTACTCCAGATGTTTTTTTGTTTTTTTTTCAAATATTTTAAAACTAATAAAAAATTAAAAATTGGTGTTGGGTTGATAATCACACAAGTATCAAAGGATGACAATATTGCAGCCAACACACTAGCCGGCTTAGGATCTTTCATACATATCAACAACCACTAAAGTATTTCCTATTGTACTCCTACATCGCTCCAATGTGGGAACGATCATGTGCATACTTCTTAACATCATAACATCCTACTAGCATGCAAATGTTTTCGTGTCCATATGTTTGGTAATTTATACATTTTATTTGAGTTCCTAAACAAAATAATACAAATATGCTTGTGTAAAATTATTTAAAGAACATAGAATTAAAAAAAGAAACTGAATTGATGTAGACATACCATGCCTCCCATAGCATGGACGCCGCGCTTATGACAAGTGTGGATGAGCAAGTCGGAGTAACTCCTCATAAAGTGTTGAGCCATGCCAACTTGTGTCCTATCGGGGAGCAATCGATCAGGGTGACCCTGGAATGTCTTGATGTAGCTGAAAATGTAATCCCATCTACCACAGTTGAGGCCAACAGAATGGTCCCTCAGTTCATACAAGATTTCATTCATCTGAAACACAGCTGGAAGTGTTTCAATTAGGGCAGTAGCCCTAATGCTTCCTTTCTCAATTCTAACCCATTTCTCTGCCCTCTCAAACACATTGTTCCATATTCTAGCTTCCCTGTTCAAACAAAACAAAAACTGCTACATTTTCTTGGAATATAATTCTCAAGACTATATAAAGTTACTAACAAGAACACAACTAACCTAGAATGTTCCATTTTAGGTAGATAGAAAAAGGGTCCAGATCCATGCCCTTGGGCCTTGCGGAAGTTGGCATAGTTGTGGAAAAAGTAGAGGCCAAAGTCGACAAGGCAACCCGTGGCAGGTTCGCCATCAATGAAGATGTGAGCTTCTGGCAAATGCCACCCTCTTGGACGCACAAACAACTTAGCTGTCTGATCATTCAGTTTATACACTTTGTTTCTTGCATGATCATGGAATGTTATTGTTCTATTTACTGCATCCCTCAAATTTATATGGCCTCTCATTAAATTCTCCCAACTTGGTGACAGTGCATCTTCAAAGTCAGCCTGTGGAATATTATATTAGTGAAATCTATGAACTACATCACTATGGTATGTAGGAAGAAAAACAAAATGCACATATTCTGGATATGCTTCCACTCCAAATTGAGGTTAATTCACACTGGATTTTTTCGTTTTTCTTAGTTATATTAAAATGTGAGTTCTTCTATTCTACTATTAACTTGGGAAGGGAGATGCAATGGGAACATGGCATACCATGAAAACTTTGGCACTAGAATTAAGGGCATCAATGACCATCTTCCTATCGACTGGTCCAGTAATCTCTACCCTCCGATCAGCCACAGCCTGCGGCACAGGAGCACAAACCCACTCTCCTTCCCTAATATATTTGGTTGTTGGATCAAAACCGGGCAAACCGCCATTATTGTACCTCATTTTGGCCTCTCTCCGGCACTCCATAGCATACTTAATATGGATCCTGAATTCCCTCTGCAAACTAGCTACAAATTGCAAAGCACCCCTAGTTAAAATCTTGGAAAATTCAGGATCATATCTTCCCCTAATGTCCACTCCTTCAGGTACATCATAACCTATAATTCCACTGCTCTTTTTTGGAACTGTGGTTTTGGGTTGAGTGAATGTCTCTTCAAAGCTAGCCATTTTTTTTCTTTTGGTAATTTCAACTAACAGTTAATGTACTTCTTTCTTTTTTTCTCTCTCAACAGTCTAGGTTGCTGATGGCTGCAATTTATAGGGGGGAAACATGAGATTTAGCTAGCGTTTCATCGTAGATTTAAAATTTATTTTCAAATATCTGTTTGACTATGAAATTTGAAATATGATGTTCAAATATTTTCAAGTTATCAAAAACTCGTTCAGATCACTTTTTGGATTTTTTAGACTTCCACTCACAAAATTTCAAATTTTTCCAGTTGAAATGCATGTCCAAACACAATTTTAAAAACTTAAATTTTAAAGTTTTTAACTTCAAAATTTATGGTCAAACGGGAGCTGAAGTTAATGAAATTTATAATTATGTGGATAGTTAATGATTGCATGATTTTCTTTCTTTTTTTATTTTTTGGTTCAATAAAAGAATAATAATATGTGGATAGCTAAGGATTTCATGAGTCCCCTTATAATATATTCAGCAAAGCTTATCAATATGTGATTGGTTGAAAGGCCCTTATCTTTTTTGTGTCCCCTTTATTTATTTATTTTATTTTGATGTTTTGTCCCTTAGGAAAGCTTGACGTAATTGATAAAGTTGTTGTCATATAATAAGGAAGTTACATATTCAATTTGTGGAAACAGTCTCTTATAAAAATACAAGATAAGATGGTATACAATAAGACTAAACACAATAAATATTTACGATCCGGCCTTTTCCTGAACCATATGCATAGCAAAAGCTTAAGGCACGGATGACTCATTTTCAACTTTCAAAAGTCTTTTCCAAATCCAAGGAGCCAAGTAGTAAATTCGTCCATCCCAGTAAGGGATGCAGCTAGTCGATAATACATTCATATCTATCCAGTGCTTCGAGCATAGAGTATATAGAAGAACATGTGAATTCAATTAGTGGCAAATTTACATATTAAAAATGAGATACGTAAATTTGTGGTTTCTTCGTAAAATTAGATATTTTATGTATATATTTTCTAAAATTGATATAAAATATGTGCCTGCATCTATGCTTAAAAAAGCTAATTGATGCATTTGGTTGAATATTGAGTTATTTACTCAAAGACAGGCAATCAATTCCACGTGATATATTTTTTCCTTTTTCTTTTAGTGGTGCACTTATATTCTAAAAATTCTAAATTCGTCTCTCGTTATCCGATTATAATAAGAAAATAAGTTTGGAGACCATATATAAAAGAACACGTAAATAAAATTACAATAAAAACAAACAAACTTTGGAGACCATATATAGAAGAACACTTGAATTCAATTACAATAACAAGAAAGTATGAAGATTCATATTCTAAAAAATTTAGATTAGCCTTGATTATCCAATTATAATAAGAAAATAAGTTTGGAACCATATACAGAAGAACATGTGAACGGGGATTATATGTATAGAAGATCATGTGAATCCAATTATAATACTCTTTGTTCTATTTTATGTGATACTCTTTTCTTTTTATTCCGTCCCAAAAAAAGTGTCACCTTACTATAATTAGAAAGAATTTAACTTTAAAATTTCTTTTTTATCCTTAATGAAACGATTTTCATTCATACAAATATGTAAGGATTATTTTAGATCATAAGTTTCAAAAGTCTTTTTTTAAACACCGTACCAAATAAAAGAAAATGAAGTCTTGGGGTGTGGGTGTGGGTGTGGGGGTGGGGAAGGGGACATGCCAGTCCACTTATAGTAACAAAAATAATTCTTGTTGAGGATTTAAAGATATATAGAAGAAGAACATGGTGGACAAAGAATAAGTACCCACAAATGTGGCCCATGAACATATGATGCCAGCAGCGAAGAAATTTCCAGTCCACTAAATTCACAAATCTACGTGTGATTGAGAGTGACAGCAACACAGACCACACAAGAAACGAAACCGGACCCATACACAAATACAAGGATGTAAAATTATCTTTTACGTGTCATAGAAGACTGATTCATTCATTCAAAAATCACTCTTCGTATAATACATTTCCTTCAAATAAGAGGTAAGTTTTTTATGATAACAACCCGGTATATATTATTATATATTAATAAGGTATCATAGAGGTGCAACTGTTTAGTAGGCAAGGATCGAAACGGGCGGATCCCAGGTCGAATTCCTGATCTATTCGTTTCAGTTATCTGCACCCAGCCAGTAAGTAGAGATATGGAGAGAGGGGACAGCTTTGTCGCGGACCTTTCTTTGCTTTCTTTTATGAACTCCACTGGTCGTCCGTTCGGTTCTTCAATTTATAATACGTGGATAGCTATTGATTTCATAGTTTTCTTTTATAATATGTGGACTTTTTTTTCTTTATAATATGTGGATAGCTAGCTAATGATATCATGATTTTCTTTATAAGAATATAATTGGAAAAGCTTATCGACATGTACTTGATATGTGCTTGGTACAAAAGACCAAAAGCTTATCTATCTATCTATGTGTGCTTGGTTCAAAAGACGGTTGTCTTCTTTCATTTGACCCTCTTTATTTACTATTTTATTTTGAGGTTTTATTGTCTATATTTTTATGCATTTATTATCCCACCAGGGTTGTTTAAAATTTGAATTGAATACGATAATTCGAATAAAAAATGATTTATTGGTTCAATGATTCAATAACAGTTCAGATTTTATTTTTTATTGGGTTATCAATTGCGTAACGGTTTAGGTTTTTCTTTAATGGGTTAAGCAATAATCGATAATTTTGTAGGTTTTACTATTCAGGTTGTGCAATCAATGCAAAATCAAGTTGTTCCTTTCCTATCAAATGTTATTCTTACTTGCAATTAATCTTTCTAACATCATGTGCTACTATAATACTTATTCTAATCCGGTAGATTATATCTAATTTAATGGAACCTTGATTTTCAGGCGCAAATTACTTGACAATTTGATGGTTCTTTGTTTCTTTTTGTTTAAAGCCTCTAGTATTCTGAATTCAGTAAAAACTTAACACAAATATCAAAGAAGATATATGCATGTTCTTATGCTATGCACATATAGAAGACCAAGGCCCTTGAAATTAGAAGGTTCACATGTACTAGAAAAGTAGGACAAAAAATGAACAATTGTCTTTATTATTACAGGGAAAGACGCAATACTGATGACATATTGATTGAAAAACACAGCTGAATAAGAGAGCCTTTAGATAATTAGCCATCTCCTCAAAAGGCAAAGTTCCATTTCATATCATTATTGTTGGGAAGATGGCAGTAGTCACAATACAGAGCCACCTGATTGATCTCACAGCATAAGCTGCGAAATTTAGAGCCGGGACGATCCAATTGGATGATACATGACAATGTTATTATAGGCATCAAGAGTCAGAAAATCATCCAAGATTGGTGCAGTGCATTGCCTTGTGAATAGTTTGCAGGCCTCCTTATACATCCCCTTCTTGAATTTCTCCTTTCCAACTTCTCTCTCAATCCTAGCCATTTCTTCTTCAACCACTCTTCCAAACAGGTCTAAGTTCACTTTCACCCCAAGTCCATCTCCATCCAATTCCACTCCATATTTCAGCCACTGCCAATTCTGGACTCGGCTAATCTCAGCTGTGGCAGCATCCTCCATGAGGTTGTAAAGTGGAACAGAACCAGCCCCTGTCAGCCAAGCTGCCAAGTACTGAATTCCCACTCGGGTGTTCAGCCGGAGGCCCTCCATGGTTCGAACCCCTCTTGGACTCTGCAGCAGGTCTTCTTCAATTAGTTCAGATGCATCTTGGCGCTTCATGGAATGGATTTGATTAGGAGCATTGACCATGTTGTTGGTAAAAACTTCCATGCAGGCTGGAATTAGGCCAGGGTGAGCTGCCCATGTTCCATCATGCCCTGCCTTCACTTCTCTCAGCTTATCTTTCCTTATAAGTTCCAATGCCGCGTCGTTAGCTGCTAGATCATCTTTGATTGGAATTTGAGCTGCCTGTTTCAAGGATACAACAAAGCCATTATGCATCGAATCGATCATGTAACAAAATGATTCCAAATTAACCTAATGCATGCTAATGCTTCCTTGTCCATTTAGTTGGCATTTATGTCATTTTATTGAGATCATAGTCTTAGTAGTAAAAATATGTAAAGTTAATAGCTAATCCATAAATATTGCCTTAGTTCGGGTTGGTTTCTGTAACTCAGAAACATAAAGTTGGCATCGTTAGTAATCACAGATCAACATGCTGTGGTGAACTAAAAGAACATAAGATGGTAAAAAGGAGTTGATATTGGCATACCATGCCTCCCATTGCATGGACACCGCGCTTATGACAGGTGTGGATGAGCAAGTCGGAGTAACTCCTCATAAAGTGTTGAGCCATGCCAACTTGAACTCTATCAGGGAGCAATCGATCAGGGTGACCCTGGAAAGTCTTGACGTAGCTGAAAATGTAATCCCATCTACCACAGTTGAGGCCAACAGAATGGTCCATCAGTTCATACAAGATTTCATTCATCTGAAACACTGCTGGAAGTGTTTCAATTAGGACAGTGGCCCTAATGCTTCCTTTCTCAATTCCAACCCATCTCTCTGCCCTCTCAAACACATTATTCCATATTCTAGCTTCCCTGTCCAAACAAAACAAGAATTGCTAAAGTCTCTTGGAATATAATTCTAAAAGTTACTCAAATTAACTAACAAGAACACAACTAACCTAGAATGTTCCATTTTGGGAAGATAGAAAAAGGGTCCAAATCCTTGTCCTTGGGCCTTTCGGAAGTTGGCATAGTTGTGGAAAAAGTAGAGGCCAAAGTCGACAAGGCAACCCGTGGCAGGCTCACCATCAATGAATATGTGAGCTTCTGGCAAATGCCACCCTCTTGGGCGCACAAACAACTTGGCTGTTTCATCATTCAGTTTATACAATTTGTTTTTAGCTTGATCATGGAATGTTATTGTGCTATTCACTGCATCCCTCAAATTTACATGGCCTCTCATTAAATTCTCCCAGCTTGGTGACAGTGCATCTTCAAAGTCAGCCTGTGAAATATTATATCAGTAAAGTCTACGAATTATAATTGTATGGTGAAAGTACAGGTTTATTTTTCATATATATATTGTCATGTAACGAGTTAGTTCAATTTATAAGTATTTTAATACGTTATAGCAGGTAATTTAGCTTACTTTTACACTTTTGGTATATATAAACTAAATTCGTGTGACGTACCATGAAAACTTTGGCACCAGAATTGAGGGCATTGATGACCATCTTCCTCTCAACTGGTCCAGTAATCTCCACCCTCCGATCAGCCACCGCCTGAGGCACAGGAGCACACACCCATTCTCCTTCCCTAATATATTTGGTTGCCGGATCAAAACCCGGCAAACCTCCATTGTTATACCTCATTTTGGCCTCTCTCCTGCATTCCATAGCATACTTAATATGGTTCCTGAATTCTCTCTGTAAATCAGTTACAAATTGCAAAGCATCCCTAGTTAAAATCTTGGAAAATTCAGGATCATATCTTCCCCTAATGTCCACTCCTTCAGGTACATCATAACCCATAATTCCACTGTTCTTTCTTTGTAATTTCAACAAACACTTTACAGCAGGCTGCAATACAAGAGCTATAGATTGGTGAAATTTATAATATGTGGATAGCTACTGATTTTATCCACTTTCTACAATAATCATACAAGAGATCAATTTCACTTGATGCATTTATTTTTTTGGTGGTGCATTCATGTTCTAAACATCTAAATTAGTCTCAAATTGTTCAATTATAGTAAAGAAAAGAAGTTTGGAAATCATATATAGAAGAACATGTGAATCAAATTACAGTAAGAAAATAAGTCTAAATATCCGTATTCTAAAAATTCTAAATTATTCTAGATTAGCCCCTGATTATTCAATTATAGTAAGAAAAATAAGCCTGCAGACTAAATATATAGAACATGTGAATGTGGACATGTCAATCCAATTATGTTAAGAAATAAATTTTGGTAAAATATTATAAATATCTAAAAAATAATAAGAAGTATCTTTTAGAATTAATCTAATTAATTTGATCAAAAGAATTTATTATATGATTTACTAGCTTTATTTGCAGAGATTTGAAGGGAATATGCCATTATTTACCTATTGAATGTGCATTATTTGCACGGTTTGGAGCTCCCCCTTTGTTAACTCTATTTATAGTATTTTTGTTCCGATAAAATATTTGTAAGGACAATGTTATAGTTTGAATATTTAAATAAAATTTAAGTAATTAGTTTAAGGGTCGTCGATATGTTGAAGCCATAATTATTCTATGAATCTCACGCAACAGATAATGATCTAGTTATGATTTATTAAATGAAAATATTACCCACTTACAATTGCTTTTTCCTCTAGACTTTGTATGGAACTATTTAAATTTGGGTTCAAAAAAATCCAAAGCCCCTACTATTTATTTTATTTTAGTTTACTATCTGATACCTGCTTTAAAGTTCGACTAATTCAATTAATGCCTGAAAATTTCACTTTAGGGGATAAAACACTGCCTAACAAAGGCTATTCTTAATTTCTTTCTGTTAAAGTCCCTAGTATCCTGAATTCAGTGAAAATTTAACACAAGTATAAAAAGATAATAGGCATGTGCTTATGCTATGCACATATAGAAGACAAAGGCCCTCGAAATTAGAAGGTTCACATGTACTAGAAAAGTAGCACAAAAAATGAACAATTATCTTTATTATTACAGGGAAAGACACAATACAGATTGATTAAAAAGCACAGCTGAAAAAGAGAGCCTTTGGATAATTAGCCATCTCCTCAAAAGGCAAAGTTCCATTTCATATCATTATTGTTGGGAAGATAGCAGTAGTCACAATACAGAGCCACCTGATTGATCTCACAGCATAAGCTGCGAAATTTAGAGCCGGGACGATCCAATTGGATGATAAATGACAATG
Source organism: Solanum etuberosum (assembly GCA_029582245.1). Classification (NCBI taxonomy): domain Eukaryota; kingdom Viridiplantae; phylum Streptophyta; class Magnoliopsida; order Solanales; family Solanaceae; genus Solanum; species Solanum etuberosum. The sequence continues at coordinate 10,941 of JAJONR010007424.1, forward strand.
TTATTATAGGCATCAAGAGTCAGAAAATCATCCAAGACTGGTGCAGTGCATTGCCTTGTGAACAGTTTGCAGGCCTCCTTATACATTCCCTTCTTGAATTTCTCCTTTCCAACTTCTCTCTCAATCCTAGCCATTTCTTCTTCAACCACTCTTCCAAACAGGTCTAAGTTCACTTTCACCCCAAGTCCATCTCCATCCAATTCCACTCCATATTTCAGCCACTGCCAGTTCTGGACTCGGCTAATCTCAGCTGTGGCAGCATCCTCCATGAGGTTGTAAAGTGGAACAGAACCAGCCCCTGTCAGCCAAGCAGCCAAGTATTGAATTCCCACTCGGGTGTTCAGCCTGAGGCCCTCCATGGTTCGGACCCCTCTTGGACTCTGCAGCAAGTCGTCTTCAATTAGGACTGATGCATCTTGGCGCTTCATGGAATGGATTTGATTAGGAGCATTGGCCATGTTGTTGGTGAAGACTTCCATGCAGGCTGGAATTAGGCCAGGGTGAGCTGCCCATGTTCCATCATGCCCTGCCTTCACTTCTCTCAGCTTATCCTTCCTTACGAGTTCCAATGCTGCCTCATTAGCTGCTGGATCATCTCTGATTGGAATTTGAGCTGCCTGTATCAAGGACACAACAAAGCCATCATGCACCAAAAAGATTAAGAACTAATCCATAAATATTGCCTTAGTTCGGATTGTTTTCTGCAACTCGGAAACATTTAGTTGAAATTGTTAGTAATCACAGATCAACATGCCGTGGTGGAACTAAAAGAACATAAGATGGTAAAAAGGAGTTGATATTGTCATACCATGCCTCCCATAGCATGGACGCCACGCTTATGACAGGTGTGGATGAGCAAGTCGGAGTAACTCCTCATAAAGTGTTGAGCCATGCCAACTTGAACCCTATCAGGGAGCAATCGATCGGGGTGGCCCTGGAAAGTCTTGACATAGCTGAAAATGTAATCCCATCTACCACAGTTGAGGCCAACAGAATGGTCCCTCAGTTCATACAAGATTTCATTCATCTGAAACACTGCTGGAAGTGTTTCAATCAAGACAGTGGCCCTAATGCTTCCCTTCTCAATTCCAGCCCATTTCTCTGCCCTGTCAAACACATTGTTCCATATTCTAGCTTCCCTGTCCAAACAAAACAAGAATTGCTTAATTCTCTTGGAATATAATTCTCAATTGTTACTTAAATTCAACTAATAAGAGGACCACTAACCTAGAATGTTCCATCTTGGGAAGATAGAAAAAGGGTCCAAATCCTTGTCCTTGGGCTTTGCGGAAGTTGGCATAGTTGTGGAAAAAGTAGAGGCCAAAGTCGACAAGGCAACCCGTGGCAGGCTCACCATCAATGAAGATGTGAGCTTCTGGCAAGTGCCACCCTCTTGGGCGCACAAACAACTTAGCTGTCTGATCATTCAGTTTATACACTTTGTTTCTGGCTTGATCATGGAATGTTATTGTTCTATTCACTGCATCCCTCAAATTTACATGGCCTCTCATTAAGTTCTCCCAGCTTGGTGACAGTGCATCTTCAAAGTCGGCCTGTGGAATATTATATTAGTAAAGTCTATGAAGTCCACCACTCTGATATGTAGAAAGAAGAAACAAAATGGAAATATTTACTCAGGCATCGACAACGGTATTCTCTAATTGAATTATAATTGTATGGTGAAAGGACAGGTTTATATTTCATACATATTGACATCATAATGAATTAGTCCAATTTATAAGTATTTTAAATCGTTATAGCAGGTAACTTAGCTTACTTTACACTGTTGTCAAGATATAAAAATTAAACTCGTGTAACGTACCATGAAAACTTTGGCACCAGAATTGAGGGCATTGATGACCATCTTCCTCTCAACTGGTCCAGTAATCTCCACCCTCCGATCAGCCACCGCCTGAGGCACAGGAGCACACACCCATTCTCTTTCCCTAATATATTTGGTTGCCGGATCAAAACCCGGCAAACCTCCATTATTATACCTCATTTTGGCCTCTCTCCTGCACTCCATAGCATATTTAATATGGTTCCTGAATTCCCTCTGCAAATCAGTTACAAATTGCAAAGCATCCCGAGTTAAAATCTTGGAAAATTCAGGATCATATCTTCCCCTAATGTCTACTCCTTCAGGTACATCATAACCTATTGTTCCACTGTTCTTTCTTTGAACAGGGTTATTGGGTGGAAGAAATGTCTCAAAGCTAACCATTTTTTTCTTCTTCCTCCTCCTTTTGGTAATTTCAACACAGTTAGCAGTTGGCTGCAATACAAGAGCTATAGATTGGTGAAATATATATGTGGATAATTACTGATTTTATGATTTTTCTTTTAAATGAAATAGTATAGTAGTAGTATATTTTAATGAGTGTAAAGCTTATCGTTATGGGTCTAAATTTAGATAAACCATGGCGTTATGTGCGTCAGATGATAAAAGGATCATGCTGCAGATCATCATTTCATTTCTTCCTTCTTGATATATTCAAAACAAGGATAATGATTTTTTTGGTAATTGTGCCAGCCTCGGGAGTTGCAATTTGTTAGGTATATTGGAAGTATTATAATCCCTTCTTTGACAAGTGGCATAGTTCATCTTACTCCCTCTGAACGGAATTTAAGTGCATGTCTTGACACAAAATTTAAATAAGAAACGAAACGAAAGTTTTGAAAGATCTTTAAGGAATTAATAAGACTAGCTAGGTTGATCCTGATTAACTACAGCGCCTTGCTTCTTAGCAGTGAACTGTAATTGTATCGATAGGAACAGAGGTTCATAGAATAAGATTCATCAAGCCATCAACTTGGATCATAAACTGAGTAATATGTGGATCCCATAAACAACGCCTGAACCAGTGACATGAAAAAAAAAAAAAAAAAGATATGCAACTTTATAACAAAAAAAGTACTACTGCAGCATCACACTTGGCAATCTATATAGACAAGTATTTGTATTAGAGAGGTTGTACAACAATGCTATTACAAGAATATAGTTGATGTTTTATGAGGAAAAAAAGAATAACTCCATGTTTTTGGACCATGACGGAAAGTGATATCCAAAATGTATGGGAATCAGGGGAGTAGTTAATTCATTAGGAAGAAATAAAGGTTACTGGCTCTAGCTATTCCCTGAAGAGAGAAACCCAAGGAGAGCTGCAATGCACATGAAGTACCATTTGGAGTTGCTTGTATGTGTCATTTAGCTGTTGTTGTTACAGTCCGGTATATGTCACCTAAACTTTTATTGTTAGAGTCATCCCAAGTAGAAATGTAACCAATGTCATCTCAACGAAGAAAAGCGTGTTAATGAGTAATCGATCAACCCTCCATCCATAAATGCTAAAACCACCATGGTTAGACTCCACATAAGTCACTGCAAAGATAAAGCAAACTAGACATTATTTGCTGTTCGTGTGGAAAAAAAAATGTTAAGAGACCGAACTACAAAAGTTCGTATAGATATGATGGAAACATAACAAGAATGATATGCATATGAAGCAAACAAAGACGAGGATGTAATGGAAGGTTGGGTGATCTAAGAAGATGAATCAAAATCGTCACTTGTTATAAGATACATAAAAATACAATTGCCAGTATTGTGCATAGCATATCACTATGCTTCCAAATCTACTTCTCTAGACGTCCCACAACCATAAACCAAGTGATCATAAATATTATGCCACTCAACTTGTATTATCAACTCTTAAAAACTTGAAGTGTTTAATCTTATGAGACTCCCTTTGCCTAGCGCTTCACCCACCTGTCTGACAAGAGACTAGTACTGATAACTAACTAATCTGTATTGGAGTAGTAAAGACAATAGAGATTATTACTAAATGCAGTTTGTCCTGAAGATTCTAGTATTTCTGGCAGTATAAAACCTCAGTTCACCAGACTTTGCTCATGATCAGCGGGATTTTAACTCCAAAGCAATAGAAGATACTTCAGCAAAATTATCTAAATGAGGGAGCAAGTTCTAGGCAAAATAGTGTCTTTGCTACAAGGTTGCAAGAAGATTACATGACCTTGTAAATGTTCAGTGAAAATGCACTTTCAGTAAGAAGCAATCAAACTGTGAAAATATGACATCCCAAGCAATGAAGAATTAAATGTAAAGCATCAGAGTAACACTTCACTAATAGATCTATCATCTATAGATGAGATACTGCCGAAGTGGTTCTATTATAGGGGCTCTAACAGTTATGCTGATGTTTCTTAAGAAAGAATTAATGATCAGAAAACCGTGTTATGTCTTTTAAGACCAATACGTATTTGAAGACACTTCAGAGGACAGGTTTGTATCCTAAGAGATATAAAGATTTCAGGGGAGGAAACATGTGAAATAAGTGAAAGAACTAGGCACGCTAACACTTTTCCTTTATTGTCATCTGCAGATAATTCCGTAAGAGAACTCACACAGCCAATAAAATGCAGGAAGGTAACAAAGGAGAGGATCTCAAAAAAAGACTATGGCATATGCATTATGCAGGTATATCAACCATTCTAACAATGTGGACTATTTACTATTTCAGTTTACTATTTGTTGAACAAACAGACATCCTATATGCTTGAAAATGAAATACAAATATTAGTGCTTCAGTAAATCAAATCATTAAGGCTGCAAAAAAATTATCTCGCCATTTGGGAATTATAGGAATATAATCCAAGCATAAGCAATGCAACTTTCAGCAGAATTTTGGTTTGCATACCAAATGCTTGTCTCTTGTGATATGACGTCATAGTAGAAGTGAGTTGTATATTTGCAGGTGGAGGCATACAATCAGCGGACTCCAAATCACCTTCTGAATAATTTACAGATAACTGCCCCGCTGTTTTTGGTGTTTCAACATTTCTACCATCAGATGAAGATTCGGAGACAGAAGCATCATTGCTATTACAAGTAACTAGTGCATGCCATCTACTGGCTACTGATCCCAGGCCTTGTGCTCTGTGCGATATCTTTGCAGCTGCATTCAGGCATATAAGTAGTCCAACCAGTTGAACAATTGATATTACCTGAATATGAAGTTCAATGAAAACAATACAATCAGTCAATAACAGCTTTAATATACTCTGTTAGATCAGTTTTTCAGTACTACCTAAGTACTGACTTAAAAAAATATACTCTGTTTGAGTATATCCACTAACGTGACAACTTTGTTTCTTAAGTTCACAAAGAAAAGACACAAGAACAAGATTTGATGGTCAAGATACACAAGCCTCAAAGATACTGAATGCACTTTTCAGCCCTTCATATAAACTAAATTGTCAAGAAACTCAAAAGTAGAATCGCAATGGAACCCTTCACCTGGATATAGAAGATCAAATGCCAGTACAATCAAGTAACGATAAGCCAATCATGACATGGATTTTACGCATTAAGATCTACAAAACTGAGGCTAAAAAGTCTAGAGTATCTGTAGATGCATACAGACAATGAAAGAACTTGATGCTTACCGCAAAATCACCAGCATTTACGAAGTTGACGATTCCTTGATTTGTTGTTGTCTGCAATAGAACTATACATTGACTGACTGTGACTATTAAGTACTCCAGGAGGAGAAACATCCTAAACCTATGGCTAATTTTACACACATAACAGGTCAGACGCATATGTTCATTGATGTAAACTGAGACATCCATATCCATTTCCAAAAGCTCGCCAAAATGTTCCAAGTGTATGACTTGCAAATTGCCCACCAGATGAAACAGAGCAGTTCCCACTATAAAGATAATGGTAGAATATGCCCATGATACTAGTGAAGCCACCACAATTCCAATTGACCACCATATAGAACCATCATAAATATGCACAGCTCTAGTGACTTCTCGAGCTATCTTCATCAAAAAGAAAATTGACATCCACGAAACCACCAAATAATAAAAGACCTGAAAGCAACAAGTTCCCCAAAATCAGACATTGGGAGTAATTGCGCGTTGGACTTATCCCCAATTAGACAACTTCACTAGCATAACTATTTTGATTTTACAGAACGAGCTAAACAAATAATGTAGCTGATGAACATGAACTTGGATTCAATGTAGGGCGAAACAATTGATCTGAGATTAAACACTTACCCGTATCTTCTTTAGATAGAGCTCACTGAAATGAGTCAGTTGACCATGGTATCGATCCACGAAAAGCAATTTCCTAATGCGATATTTACGGAGATTGTGCGAGATGCACAACAGCGATATGAAAGCGGCAACAGATTGGCATACAAGAACTTCAAGCTCAAAGTCATTAATCTGATACAGCTCACAGTTAGAGCAGTAACCAAAGTAAATTACGAGAAGAGGCACAACAATGGAGAAGACAACAAAAGCCAGCCAGGATAGTGCAGCGCTGAAAATGGAATACTGACAGAAACCCAAAACTCGAAGAAAGCGTTCGAGCTTATTTAAGGAAACGTCTAGATCGGTGAAGTGTTGAATAGCGTCAATGAGTGAGACGTGAATCGAGTTGTCGTCGTAGGCTCCGGGATCCGGTGGGCGGCACTCGGCGGCGGCCATGACCGGAGTTAGCTGCTGAAAAAGAGTGGTAATTGTTTTTGCTGAGAAGTAGACAAAATTCTCTCTTGTCACATTCTATTCTAACATCTAACAAGTGTGGATTCTTCTGTAAATTGACAAAATGGTCCTTATGTTTGAGTAAGTTCAAAATAATCAATTAAATATATATTGAACAATTTTATTTTTTAAGTTTGTCAAAAAAAAAAAAAAAAAAATCGTTAAATATTTAATAGTTTATGTTCATTAAATTTGACGGAAAAAAAAAATTAACTTTCAACATCAACAAAAGTCATCAAAATCTTTAAAAAAACTACATTAGACTATAGAAATAAATAAAAATACCTAAAATTGCACATAAAAAAAGTTGTATTAGACTATAGAAAAATATTTAGAATAAGAGAAATTACAATAATCATACCTCTAAATAAGCTTCATAGCAAAATATATTGAAGCAATAAGGTGATGTGGAAGACTTAAAAGTAACATATTGTATGTTTGTATTTGTATTCAACTAATAGTTTAAATTATGTAAATATCGGTAATTTCCTTGTCCTTTTTTTTCTTTAGAATTTAAAAGATTTAATTGTGCAATTATACTTGTTCAATCAAATAATTCATTTAGATTAAAAAAACAACAACTTGAATATTTGGATAAAACAAACCGTGACACGTGGAAGAATGATTGATACATCACACCTCAAGTAAGGCAAGAACACATACTATCTCCTAATTAAACAATATATTAAATAATAAAAAAAATTAGCGATGAAATTAATAGCTAATTCCAATTTCTCAATAACGTCTTCTTAATTATAATTTCTATATTTGAATTATCAAATCCATCTTGTATATATACTAGATATTAGGTGCATGTTAGTTTTTTGTCTCAATTTATGTGACACAAATGGAATTTGAAGAGTCAATTAAATTTTTTGTCTGTGTTTTTTTTAAAATATTTTAAATTTTTAATTTATAATGATTTATAGTATCTTTGATGTCATTTTCAAATAATATATGTTACTCCTTCTGTTCCATTTTACGTGACACAAGTGATTTTAGGAAAGTCAACGAAATTTCTTATATGATTCTCACATATTTTTAGTTGTTATTTTACTGTGATTCCTAGTACTTTTTACGTTATTTTCAAACAATATATGTTACTTTTTTGTTTTGATATGAAATTAGAAAGTCAATCAAATTTCATATATGGTTTTTAACTATGTTTTTTTTTAAAAAAAAATATCTTAAATTGTTACATTGTGATTTTAAGCTTTTTTTTTAATGCAATTTTCTTTTTCTTTTTTGGTAATAAATGCAATTCTCAAATATATAACAATTTAAAAAAAAAAAAAAGTACTAAAGTTTTCAAATCATTATACTCCACATATATGCATAAATAAATATAAGGAAGACAAAAGAATTTTTTAATATACATGTGAAAGCTCTTTCTAATAATACCACATATATATTTCATTTTTAAAATATGACTCCCACCGTTTCAATTTATATGAACTTGTTTTTTATTTCATTTTAAAAAGAAAATAACCTCTAAATTTTAATTTTTTTATATAGCATATTTAAGATCACAAAATTAAAAAATATTTTAATATATTTGATATATTTAAAATTTAAATATACATATAAATTTTAATTTAATTGATTCCCACCAAATATTATACTTGATATATAATTATTAAGAGCTAAATGTAATTATAATTTATTTACTTTCATGTAACAGAGATGTATCATTTCCGAACATATCCACTGGCTTAAGAGAAGGGTGAGACTCTAATTAATGGGGAAAACGATTTTAAAAATTTAAATTTGCAGAAAGAATAAATTAATTTGGAATTTCTTATGCAAATTATATGGGTTATTAATATTTTGTATTGGTTGAGAGAGAGATATTTTTTAAGTTGCTAATTATTGTGATTTATAGTATTTTTTATGTAATTTTCACATACTATATATTACTCCCTTTGTGTTGAATTATGTGATACAAATGAAATTTCAAAAGTCAATCAGTATTTTTTAAATTCTTTTTGACATTTAAGTTATTAATTATTGTGATTTACAATATATTTTACATATTCTATATAATATCTCTCTCTTTCTTTATCCCAGTTTATGTGGTATAGATGAAATTTTGAGAGTTAACAAAAACTTATTATATATTTTAAATTATTAATTACTATGATTTAAATACTTTTTACATAATTTTTTAATATATATAAAGTGATAAAAAGATAAAATTTTAAAAAAGAAAACAATGAAATTACCAAACTACCCCTGGCTATGTTGACGAACTGCAGCCTGCTTGTAGCCTCTTCTATATATTAGAAATTAGAAAAGAAATTAGAAATATATATATTTTTTAAATGCACAGCCTTTTCTCCTGCCATAAAGTGTTGATGGTTCAATATTTGACTTTTTAATATTTGGATATCACATGTATGATACTAGTGATTACTTTAGCTTTTTCATTTCACTTTAAACGTGAATATTTTGAATTTTCTCTTTTTAAAATAAATAATTCGTGCTGGCTTCCCAACAAATAAAAATAATAATCTGAAGGGTAATAAAGAGAATCGAGAAAAAGTGCCTTTCGAGTTCTGATTACGAGTCACTTTACTTTTTAGTTATTCCCAACTCGCAATTAGTGGTGGCAAATAGCGAGTTGAATCAAATTTGAACGGGTTGAAAATGAGTCAATATAAAATGGGTAATAATTCAATCAGTTCATACTTAATATGGGTAAAAATGAATTGGGTAACTAATGGATTTGGGTAAAATATTAGTGTACCCATATTTATCCATATTTTCATGAGTAAATAGTAATCTACTTAAGAATTCAACATGGAGAAAATATTTTAATCTTTTTTTTAGATGAAAAATGTTTAAAATGCTTCATTTAGTTTTATTGTATCATAAAAGTAAAAAAAAAATCCTCTAACTTTTCAATATAAAATACACTTATGTAATAACAAGGGAAAAATATTTTTAATTTCAAAGTAAATGAATATTTGCATTTTAGGACTAAAACATGCTTAATGCACTTTAAGCAATGTCAATACTAATATATGATTTGCTTATTTTACACTATCATTTATTATCCAATATAAAATTAAACAAATAAAAAAATATAATTATAATTAACAAAAGAAATGTACATTTAAAATATATATTTTGGAGGGCCAAAGACTTCACCTTTTCAATTATATAGAAAAATAATTGGTTCTATAGAAGAACCTAAAAAGGAAGAAAAGTTATAATATTTTTAGTGATATCATGAATTTTGAGTGAATAAAAGTTAGAAGTTTAATCCATTTGGCTAATCCATATTTTACACATAGTTTACCCATATTTTACACATAGTTTATCCATATTTTACACAGTTTATCCATATTTTACACATAGTTTACCCATATTTTACACATAGTTTATCCATATTTTACCCATATTTTACCCATATTTTACACATAGTTTATCCATATTTTACCCATATTTTACACATAGTTTACCCATATTTTACACATATTTTACACATAGTTTACCCATATTTTACACATAGTTTACCCATATTTTTATAGGTTGAATATGGGTATCAACCCATATTTTACCCATGCAAAAAATCACCCATCCAACCCATTAAAATATGGACGGGTTACCAAAATATGGGCTCATTTTGCTGGCACTAGTCCCAACAAATGACGTATTTTTAAAATGATTTATAGTCACACAAATATTCAGCACTTGTCTTAGATATCAATTGGGGGACTTCCGGCAATTGAGAGGTATAAATGGTGAAATTAGTAACGATGAGGGCATAAATAACTTTGTTTTAACGATAAGGGTATAGTCAACTAATAAACCAAAGTTGAGGGACATTTTTGACCCTCTCCCCTACATAAATTACTCCATCTTGTATAAAACGCCAAAAAAATAAAAATAAAATATAAGCGACAAGTATATAAAGCAATAGACTGAACTGATAAAAAAACAAACAAAAAGGAATTAAAAAACTGTTCATCTCATTTCTGCATCACACTTGATCAGATTCATATTATTCTACAAATCCATTCATTTTCCCAAAATGAATTGCCTTCAGAATCTTCCCAGGTTTTTATTCTATCAATTTGTTTTTTTTTTAAATTTTGTTTGTTTAAGTTTCATTTCCCCCCATTAATTTTGGTTGTCAGATCCTCTGGTTTACCACTGAGAAGCTTCACAGGCAATTCAAGAAAGCCTTCTCCCACTGTTGTTTCACTGGTAATGATCATTTTCGCTTATGGTTATTTTGTCATTAGATTTGATTTGATTATATTAGTGATCTTTAGATTGAGTGTCCGTCGAAAACAACCTCTCTATCTTGCATTCTATCCTTCACCCAACGTGTGATATTAAACTGTTGTTATTGTTGTTGTATTAGTGATATATGGAAGAAAAATTATGTGGGGTGTGTCGAGGAAAGAGTATGAATATACTGGTGTATACACCGATATACATATGTTGTTAATAGTTAGTTATAAAGGCTAATCGGTCGTTTAGAAGGTTGTTAGCCAGTTAAGTATATTGTTAGCTGAGATACACAATATATGCACAAATACAGTGCAGGGGGAAAGTAACAGGTACATGTGGAATGATATGATCTGGTCCGGATACCACATTTGGTGGAAATTGGCTATATCAAATCAAATTACTTGCTTGAAGATTAGGCAGAGTTACTTGGTATTTGTGTTGGTGGAAGGTAGCAGGTACATGTGAAATTAGTCGAGGGGCGTGCAAGCTTGCCTGAATAACGCGTTTGATAGAAATTGGCTATACCAAATAAAATTGTTTTCTTGAAGATTGGACAGTGTTACTCGGTGCCTGTGCTGGTGAGAGGTAGCAGGGTAGTGGAATTAGTCGAGTTGCTTGTAAGCTGGTCGTGATACCACATTTGGTAGAAATTGACCATACCAAATCAAATCACTTTCTTAAAGATTGGACAAAGTTACTCGATATTTGTGTTGGTGAGAGCTAGCAAATATCTGTGGAATTAGTCGTGATGCATGTAAGTTGATCCGAACATTATAGTTATAGGAAAAAGGAATTATTTTTGGGGACCAAGTTTGGTTGGTGTTGTCGAGAAAGTTTTGGCAATTTTTTCTTCTTTTTTTTCTGCTACTTGGGAGCTCATGGTCTTGCCCCTATAAAAGGGGTAGCTCTTTTTCTCATTTCACTGCACAGAAGCAAAAGAGGTAGAAAAACAAGTCACAGACAGTGAGAAAGAGAGAAAATAGTGTGCGAGTGTGAGGAAAAATGAAGAGTGTGAGGGGTGATATATTAAGTTGTGTGAATCAAAAAGAGGCTATTTTTTTTAATAATTGTGGCGTCCCGATGCACCTTGACTAATCTGTTGGTTAACTGATACCTCCCACAAACACAAGTATCATATAACTCTGTACACCAAGTGTTGGATAGATGGAGGAAATCACCTTTTGCTTGAACCTAAGATCTTATACTTTGCTCCTCTTGACCCGCGCTTTCCACGTTAATAATCTTGGTGTGGCAAGGTGATCTGTTCATTTTGCTATTAGTACTGTGAGTATTATTTTTGTGTGATATCATTCACAATAAAATATTGAAGTAATGGTTGTTGTTAGAGTGGGTTAGAGACCCATATTGGTTGGGTTTGCTAATATGAACTTAGACAATCCCCCTCGAGAGCTACCTTTTGGGGTTGAGTTGGGCTCAGATGTCATATCTTTATATGGTATTAGAGTCGGGTCCATCCTCGTTTGGACACCCGTTCCGTGCTCCAGTTGGGCCTGGACGTGAAGGGGATGTTAGAGTGGGTTAGAGACTCACATTAGTTGGAGAATGGACTGACGGTCTACTTATATGATCTTGGACAATCCTACCCTCTTGAGCTAGCTTTTGGGGTTGAAGTAGGCCAGGTGTCATATCTTTACAATTGTAAAGTTAGTTTGATAGAGAAAACATGTTTTCAAAGTTGAGAAAGTGGTATATAAATTGAATGGTGTCAAGCATTTTGAGACATCCTAGAGAAAATGTCATACAAATTGAAATGGCAGGAGCAGTAATTTGTACTTTCTACTGGTTGTGATCAATATTGAACCTTATCATGCTCATTGTTTTTTTGTATACAGGGGATGACAAAATTTGCTGATCAGCGTCTAAGTATTGTGGCACAGGTAATATTTGAAACAACGATTGATGAATCATTAATTGGTATTTCCTTTTGTTTTTTCTCTGGGTTTATGTTTTTGAATTCTACACGGTACTCTCAATGTCAATTGGTTTAATAGTTTAAATTGCGAAAGATGTGCCTGCTTTTGTGTCTCCTTTTTTCCCATCTCTAATCTATGAAATTCATTTCTGAATTGCCATTAGCTTACTTTCTCTCTTTCTAGGTAGTATCTGGTCCTGAATTTAGTACAGCAAAGGACGAGGATGCGGGAAAATCTGATACATACAGTCATGACATGACTGCAGCTATGGGAGCTGGTTAGTCTATGTTTCCTACGCATTTTTTAGTTTTGTGAACTTTATGCTCTTTACTGTGAGGAGTTTTCTGCTGCATACTTTACCGATCTGAACTGGAAAGCTATTAAACTTATTAGTTTCCTTGACATATCAAAGAAAACTTAAGTAGGTGTTTCATGTTTGGACATAAATTCCAAATATTTTTCACTTCATTTGGAATTTATGGAATTGGAGTTGAAGGTGGAGTTGTGTTTGGTTATACTTTTTGCAACGAATATTTGTAATAATGTTCATGCTTGAATGTACTTAATACAACTTCAAAAGTGAAAAGTGAGTTGGAAAACATGTTATAAGTTGTTTTCCAATTTTAAATACGACTTTAAGTTGAATTTAGAATTTTCATGGCCAAACACTGATTTTCAAATGAAGTGAAAATATATTCCGGAAAACATCCTTTCTTTGTGCAAACTGCAAATCCAAGTTTGCTCTATGTAGAAACATGATTCAGTTGTATTAGCATAACTTTCAGATTATCAAACTTAGTGACATACACTTTTAGTGAGTAACTAATCAAGAAAAGTTTGCACAGTCCTATTAACTAACTAATATGTGTGGCACTCATATCGCCCCTGACTTTCTTAATGCAGTCCTAACCTATAGGCATGAGTTAGGAATGAACTACAACTTCATCCGTCCAGATTTGATTGTTGGTTCATGTCTACAGGTAATGAGTAATTCCTTTTCTTTAAACATATCATTCTTTTCACTTCCTTTTTTTTTACCTCCCAAAAATTGACAGACTCCTGAGGATGTGGACAAGCTTCGCAGTATTGGAGTTAAAACTATTTTTTGCTTGCAACAAAATCCAGATCTCGAGTATCCATGAAATATGTCATGATTATTTATTTCATGTCGGATCAACAAATCTGTTTCACCCTCAATCTAAAGTTCTTACAAGTCCTTAATTAGTGTTCTCTAGATATTTTGGGGTTGAGATCGAAGCAATTCGTGAATATGCCAACAAATGTGGTGATATTGAACACTTGCGTGCCGAAATAAGGTTAGTTTAACTGAAAAAAGTCAGCAGTGCCTTGTTTTGTGGTTGTAACTCTCTCTTTCTCTCTATATTTCTATCTCTAACTTTCAGTTAATGTAGCATTAGAACTTCTTGTTTGTAAAAAAAAAATCACTTCTTTGATGTTACAAATAGTGCAGGAGTTTATGCAATTGAGAAAATGTTTTTCTTTCTGTTACTTTTTAGTTCTAAAAGGAAATAAATTAAAGATTAGAGTTGGTTTGAACATGAAATAACAGGTTATATAAACCTAGGGACATGGGTATGCACATTTAAAGGACAAGTAAGAGAACATCTATTACTAGGCTAAGTTTTGCATTCATGTGCAAAAGATTTATTATGGATTATATAGCCCATGAATCAATTCCTTTTCTTCCTTCAATTACAAGAAATGTAATTCCTAAAGGTAAACACACTTCTTTGTTTCCTTGTCGCTGGGTGGGAAGTTGCGGAAATCTTTTACAGATACCAAACTTGTTTAACTTCTTATTATGACTACTAAATATACCTGCAAGGGTGTATGCACTTTTCGTGATAAGTACATTATGTCGACTAGACTAGTAACATAATATTATACCGTGTGAGATTATTTTATTCTCGTAAGTTTGTTGATACTTGATGAAGCAGGGATTTTGATGCATTTGATTTGAGATTGAGGCTTCCAGCTGTAATAAGAAAACTGAACAATGCCATCAATAGAAATGGGGGTGTGACTTACATACACTGCACAGCTGGACTTGGCAGAGCTCCTGCAGTTGCGGTATGTGCTTTGAGTTTCTTTGTGTCATGTGATGGATGCAATTGCATTGAAGTACTTATTTGTCTGGCTTCTGGGAAGATCTTAAGTTGTGTTGTCGAATAGAAGAAGGTTGCTATAACTATAGCGTAGTCCTTGTTTTTTTTTTTTGCTATTATTATTATATAACACTATGTGCTTTCTTCAGAATGATTTCAACTAATCATGTGCAACTTTTTCTTCCTAGGGCAACATAGTATGTTCTTAGGGGCCGTTTGGTTACTGGATAAGGGCAAAGTTAATACATGAATAACTTGGTTATTCATGTATTAATTTTATACCATGTTTGGTTTGCAAATAGAATAAAAGTTATTCATGTATACATTTTATACAATGTTTGGTTGATGTGTCTCCAAATGTTGTATAAAAGTTATTCATGTATTGATTTTATATGATGTTTGGTTGTATTTTTGTAAATCTACATAGCTAATACTCACATAACTTATGAGGAAATTTATATATAATTTTATGCGGGGTAGAAGGTGGAATAAGTTATGAGTGTATTAGTTATACATGGATTAAAATAATAAAATTACATATTTACCCTTAAGTTGTTTACCTAATTATTTGTTTGTAAATAATAATGTATATTAATTTATCAGATTAAGGAGTTAATTTGTTTTCTTAAAAAAGACTACTATTTCTGTACCTCAAATTTAGTTTCATTATTTTAATGGCGCCCGGCCCCGCCCCCCACCCCACACTGTTGCATTTTATTATTTGTGTGCATCACGGTTTATAGTTTTGGGTGATTTTTAAGTTTCGTCATGTTTAACAACCCCCTCCCCCCCCCCCACCCCCCGGTTGCATTTTATTATGGATATTACTAGCTGTTTACAAGTATGGATTTTATAATTTCAGATTTTGTGAAAAAAAAAGTATATTAATTTACAACAAATTAAATATTTAATAAGTAATAATTTATCTACTGTAATTTCTACATAACTAAATTTTACATAATTAATACCTATATAACTAATACATGCATAACTAATACATGCATAATTAATACATACATAACTAGTACCTGCATAACTAATGCCTACGTAACTAATATCTGCATAACTAATACCTACATAACTAGTACCTGCATAACTAATACCTGCATAACTCTAACCAGTAACCAAACGACCCCTTATTACTTATACCTCTAATATGATTTACTTGAGCTTGTTCGTTGCTAATCCTTTAAGAGTGTTGTTGATGCACTAATATATGTTTTTTGTACTTAAAAGCAAGACCCTAAATAAATGGCCTACATCCTCTTCAATGTCAAATATACAGTCAATTTCTTCTTGTCTGAATAATTGAGCTTCATACATAATTATCAATAGATTAGCAGTCTTTTCCTGTGGATAGTCTCTGTTTCTCTCACTTCATTCCCTGCCTCTTCCTCTCTAACATGCTGTGTCACCTGGACCTCCTCTCAATCTTTGTGCCTGAATTACTGCCGACCATTCCTTTCCAAATTTACCACTCATTGCTGCCTTTGGGAATTGCAGAACTAAACATCAAGTCCTTGCAATCATTGGCAGAGCTAGGATTTTTAATAAGGGGGTTCAAAATATGAAGAAGTAAACATACAAACTAACCAAAGGGGTTCGACATCTACTATATATACATAAAAAATAATTTTGACCATATATAAATAGTACTCCCTCCGTCCTATTTTATGTGGCACCATTTGACTTGGCATGGTGTTTAAGAAAAAAGAAAGACTCTTGAAACTTGTGGTGTAAAACAATCATTAGATATTTGTGTGGTTAAGATTCATTTCATTAAGGGTAAAAAGAGAATTTTAAAGTTAAATTGTTTCTAATTATAGTAAGGTGACATTATTTTTAGGACGGACTAAAAAGGAAAGGGTGCCACATAAAATGGGGTTTGGATGAACCACTAACAATATGCTGGCTCCGCCCCTGCTTGCAATAACAGAATCAAACTCCATGGTAAATAGTTTCCTTCTGCACTCTACTCTCCTCTCATCTCCAAATCCCAGTCCTAACACTTTCCGTACCCATCTCTAACTTTCAGCTTTAATTAAAAAAATCACCTGATCCAAATTGTGAATTTGAGCAGATTCTGTGTTTTCTTTGGTTTATAATTAGCAGTCCAGTGCCTTTGCTTTGTGCTTAGAAGTCCATTGTGGCCGCTCTATTATAATGATGTGGTGTTTGTTACTTGCATTTGTTCTTGTGTTTTTTGCCACTTTGTCGTGTTGGTAATGGACTCATAATTGCAAGAGTTGTAGTAGTGCAGTGGATCCCTTCTGTGTGCATTGGTTCATGTGCTGGATTCTTCTAGGCTTCAAAGATGTAGGGTGATGATTTGTTGCCTTGGACAATGGCATCTCTGGTGCTTGCTGGCTGCCCACTGGCTGCACACTGGCTGCAGGTACAATTAAGCAAGGGGAAGTGAAAAACAAGTTGGAGAACAGACCATTCAATTGCTGGTCATACTCCATATTAGAACATTGGTCAATTGTATGTGTTGAACCGTGTGATCACCTCATTCAAATGTTTAAGCAGTTAGAGAGGACACATTTATTTACTTTCACCTTGCTTACTACTCGTAACAATTCTTAGCGGGCATGGTACTTTTTGGGATTGCTTGCAAGTTGCAAACAAAACAATGTGTGATTGTAGTACTTAAGGAGAAAGCGATCTTTGATAAGTTATTGCAATCTGTCAGATTTCTACAGATATGCACCTTCCTGGAACACTATGTTGTTTTATTTATCAAATTTATCTTGTAGTTTCTTATTTGAAAAAGTGTCTTGGACTTGAAATGCAGTCACAATTAGTTGGAATTTTTTTCCTATTAATGTAAGTTACATTGTGACTGAACTTATATTCTTTTTGGAACTTTGAACTGCAGTTGACATATATGTTCTGGGTTCAATGCTATAAGCTTACTGACGCTTTCAGTTTACTCATGGTAATTTTCCCTCTATTATGGTTATGTAGTTTCACTTTTTGAAAATATTATTATTTCTCTCTGGCTTGCTATTACACCAACTGCTCTTTGAGAATATTTACCATGAATTATGGTCCGTGAGGAAGAAGATCTCATCTTTTTGAAGTTGATATCATCTGTTAAAGATGATGTTCTTTTGGTCTTTGCACCAAAAATCTTTATGGTGGTGACCTGGATAAAGAGTTCATGTTTTTTTTAAAATTTTAAGCCATCACCTTAAAGAGTTTATGTGGTCGCATCTGTAGCAAAGTTTTAAAGCTGATTATTGCCAGTTGAAGATATAGTAATCCATGTTTTATATCTTTATGTGTATCTTGACCATGTCTTTTTGTATCTTGTTGCAGAGCAAACGTCCCTGCTTTCCGAAACTAGATGCCATCAAAAGTGCCACAGCAGACATCGTGAGTTCAATTATCGTTTTAACAATTTATCATTCCATAATTCCCTTGTGACTTTTGGTGTTGATGTGGAGTGCATGGTATATGTATTGCAGTTTGTCGCTTAATAAAGTGAATTGGAAATTTATATTGTTAGTTAGGATCGATATTATTACTTATAGCTGACCACAACATACTTTGTTGAAAGGTCAATATTTTAATAAAGACCAATACCAGGAGATACTGTATCTCTACTAAGAATCCTAGTGTACCTCTAAAACTGAAAGGGATTCTATTCTTAGCAGATTATCTTCAATGTCATTAGCAACTCCAAATACCGAAATTTCCTTTTTGTCCTCTCAAATACGTCAATATTTTGTGTAACTGTGTACAAGACTCTCGAGTTGCTACATTGTAATTAATTGACTATTCTACATATGAGTCTATTTCACCTTATTGGTTGAGTGGAAAATTTCAATAGGGTACGTAAATGAACAAAAAAACAAGTTTTTTTTCCATATTCTCCATCCTTAAACAACTTTTGGAAAAGAGATGCAATCCATGCTTCCCCACGTATTCTTTGCCGTGCTCACTTGTACATTTGTTTTCTATAATGGGATGCATCTCTTGTGATTGTAGTCGAATTGGGAAATATTGGAAGATTGTGGTGGTTTATCTGAGTACTTGTTTTCATTGCACATTCTGCATGCTTTCTAATTATGATAAGCGGTTATTCTCATATATGCTTTTCTGTTCATGACTGAGTATCTTCCTCTTTAAAGCTTACAGGCCTTAAAAAGACGCCTGTCACGTTGACATGGCGTGGTGATAACTGTACTACAGTGGAATTATCTGGACTTGATATTGGCTGGTGGCAGGTAATATTCAAGTTCTTCAGAATGTTTTACGGTTTTTTCGGCTGCCCATAATATACTGAAGTTCATCATTTTCAAATTTCGACTGTCGATTGCCCATAACCTGATTAATAAATTTCAGTGGAGGCACTATGATATACTGTTATTGTTTTAAAAACAATAATAAAAAAAACATAAATTGTCAGATGAGTGTTACCGTTTATTTTTCAGAAAATTGTCTCGATAATGTTAGTCTTTTAAATTACCAAAGATCAATGCATTGGTTACAGGTAGAACTATTTTATAACAACCACACTCCCTGTCGTCATTTTGGTAAGAGCTCTTACTACTTTGGGAAAGAACATTGAGGAATATGAACAACGGGTTTCCGTTGTTGTAGTGTTTTATTGCCTTATACATGTTCGTAACATAAACTATTCTTCTCAATTTGATGCAACTCTGCTTTATTTCATGCTTAATATTAGAGCTGATTTAAAAACTCTTCAATGTTTTTCAGAGAATACCCTTAAAATTTGACAAGGAACGAGGTTTGTGGACTCTCCAGAGGGAGTTGCCAGTAAGTATGTTGTTTTAGGCTTCCAGTGTTTCTTCCTTTTTCTTTCAAGATGGAAAATTATATAGAAACATAATTGGAAAGTAATATCGGTTTTATGATCTTAATATATATCTTGGAGTCCACATTTTGTGTTTCAGATATGCTTCATTCCCTTATATTACCAAGGAATAGCAATCTAAAGAAATTGTTATAAATTAATTGGAGAACATACAACAAATGTTTCGTAAAGATTGTCAATCCTAGTGTCTTCTCCATCAGGGGCGGATCTAGGGTGGTGGGAATGTGTTCCCGGGAACCCAATAACTTTCATGCATATTTTGTATTATGTTAAAAAATCTATTAAATGTATAAGAAATATTCATTGGGACCTCATTAACAAAGTAGTCTCTTGGTCTAGTGATAGAAATGGAACTTGTTGAATTTTTGCTACCCTCTTTGATGAGGTGTTCGATTCCTCTTGGGCACATACAATAAAGTTCTTTTGAAAAAATTTTGATCACTGGGAATCCGTAAGCAGTGACGGAGCCACCTTACAATGAGGGGTTCATCCCCCTTGGGCGGAAAATTATATGATTTATACATGGTTAAAATAATTTTTTAGGTATATATAGTAGATGTCGAACCCCCTTCGGCTACTTCGTGTGTCTATTTTTTTAGATTTTGAACCCCCTATTGAAAATCCTGGCACCGCCATTGTCCGTAAGCTTCAAATCCTAAAGCCACCTCTGTTCTATATTTACAGGAAGGACACTATGAATACAAGTACATTGTTGACGGTGAATGGATATGCAATGAGTTTGAGCCGATCACTTCTCCCAACAAAGATGGATATGTCAACAACTATGTAGAGGTAAGGAACTAATTTCACTTGATTATGGAGAGAGAGATCTCATGCCTTTTTCCTGTCGTTTCGTCCTACTTATGCCGTTAGTTATTCCAATGAGGGTCTTTCGCAAACAACAGCCTCTAACAATGTAGGGGTAAGGTCTACGTACACTCCACCCTCCCCAAACCCCACTTGTGGGACTATATTGGGTTGTTGTTGTTGTTGTTTCTTTCGTTGGAATTTACTTTCATACTCCTGTCAAAATGTCTTTTTCCCGCGGAACAAGACATAAACGCAGATCAGCGACTGAAAACTAGATAGAAGTGTTATCCATACTTATCACTGGACATCTCATTATGCTACAGTGAAGGTGTTTAGCCTTTATGTCTAATTTTTACACTTACCGTTCAATCTAGAGTTGCGATTCTTCGGCTTCACGGTTATCATCTCTTACCTCTAAGGTTCAACTTGGACGTTCCAACAGGTTCTTGACGAAACTCCAGACAACATCACTAGTGCAGCAATACGGAAGAGGCTCTCCGGTGATGACCCTGATCTTACTTCATATGAAGGGCTCATAATCGGACAATTTCTCGAAGGTTATGCAGATGTAGAATGAAGGAAGTGAACGCACAGCATACTTATTACTTACAATTATAATTGTAAACAAAGCCAATAATCTGCTATAACTCATGCAGCGTAATTAGGATGTAGTTGTTTGTAGCATCAATAAGAGTTGTATGATACGTTTACAAGGAATGAAATGTTGTAGTGAACTAACATGCTCCATCTTCTTCTTCTTCTTTTTTCTATTGGATTTCTACTTGTTTCGCATCTGATTAATCATGATTCACGTGTGAGGATGTCTCTCTTTGGGGGTAAAACACTCCTTAACAAGGACAACTCCATTTTCAGAGCTCGAATCCGAGACATCTGATTAAGAATAGAGGAGTACTACAACCCCACGACAAGTGTCACAATTAAGACGGAAGAGGCTATTCCAAGTTCATGGTAATGTTCTTAATTTGTTTTTAGAAGAACGCACAGCTCAACCCAGCGGGAGAAATGAAATGCATAAGCCGCGAGGTAATAAAATTAGACCAAAAAAACATAATTCGTTCAACCCGCTTAAGAGATGCCATGATTTTCATAGCAAATATACTGCAAATAAGGTGATGTAGAAGACTTAAAACAACATACTGTACGTTCATATTTAACTGGTAGTTTAGATTATGTAGATATCTCTAATTGTTCCGTCATAATCTTGCAGAAGTACCATTAGTCGCATGATTAACGAGTTCTCTTCTCAAGATCTTCCCAGCTGGAGATTTTGGTATTGCGTTGATGAATGCAACGCGACGTATCTTTTTGTATGGTGAGACCTGCAAGGTATTTTCTGGTTACAATATGCATCTGCTGTTAATTTGAATTTGAAACAATCAGAGAATTTTATGTATTTCTTCTACATACAATAATGCAATGATCAAGCAAAATGGTTTTGGTTATATTCACTTGGAGGTTTACCTGTTTTGCAATGATATCTATAATTTGTGACTCACTAATAGTGCTCCCAGGTCTTCTGACTATGTATGCCATAGGAATCTCCCCTGCTTCTTCATCAGGATATCTGGATTCAGGTAAGAAAAGAGCGTATTAAGATTTGGAATGTCGAAAAATCATCAGAAATTGAGACTCAAGAATTGCTTGGGCAGTTTATAATTTCACGGCTCGCCAAATGCTTAAATAATATACATCAGTGTCTCATTTATATTTTACTTTCACCTTCAGAGCTAGAAAGAAAAAGATCATTTAAAAGGCAGAACGATTTGTTGATATTTCTTATGCCATTTGCTTAGTTGACAGTATTCCTATGCCAGGGAACAAATCATATTGAAATACTAGTCTTGAATTTGAATCTAAAATGTTAATCTTACACTTCTATTTTATCATTTGTAAGTATGAAAAATGTAGAAATAATGGTAAGATAAGTATAACAACACAGGCTTCTACGAGAACAGATGCTATGACAAATAGAAGTTTAAAGCATGCATATGACCAAAATTTTGTAAAAGACATTGCAAGCATTAAGAAAATTTCAGTACACATGGCATGCTAGTTAAATATTAGTGAGGGAATATGACAAAGAAGTAGCCTCTTTGTAGAGGAAGACTGGTTTGCAAGTTTTTGTACACTGATGCCCATTGGTTAAGTTGTTTTGCAGGAAATGCAGTATGATATCAACTGATAATTGTACAAAAACATATTAGTCCATCATAATGATGCATGAGTCATAACATGATAAGAATAGGGAGATGATAGAGGAAGACAGAGGATCACATACGGAATAACTGCTGCATCAGCAACATCAGGAATTGACTGAAGTAAATGTTCAAGTTCGGCAGGGGGGACCTGAAAGTTCATCCATTCATAAGATAATGATGCAGTAACATAGTAAGAGATGTGAGCTAAGAAGTTTGCATACTAGTGGTAACAATATATTTAGGGACAGCTATAATTTACCTGATATGCCTTGTACTTTATCAGTTCTTTTAACCTATCGACAACATATAGAAACCCATCCGCGTCAAAATAGCAGAGATCACCAGTTTTCAGCCAACCTTCTGGATCAAGTGTTGCTGAGGTAGCTTGTTTATCTCCAACATAGCCTGCCATTCACCAATATTCTCTTTCAAAATTCAAGTGTGACTGAAGAGTATTTTAAAGGCCAAATTGGACATATATTTACCAGTAATCAATCGTATAACAGTAGGTTTCAGATTCTAAATATTGTAATCTCTTAAAAGTATTATTTGGCTCCTTGAATCAAATCAATAAGACTGACTCATATGAAATATCAATCCGAAGTATCAGAAGGAAAATCCTCATCTGTGGTATAGTAGTAAGCTATGATAGTGATTTTACTTACTAACTCAATGCTGTGAGTTGTAAATTATTGAGTATAAACATGCATCACCTTTCATGATTGTTGGAGCACGTAACCAGAGCTCTCCACGCTGTCCAGGAGGCAAGGTCTTTCCACTTTCAGGATCAACAATCTTAGCTTCCACATTCACACCAAGGCGACCAGCAGATCCATACTGGTTTGATTCCTCAGGGCCATTCATCCCTGTTGCTCCTCCAGTAGTCTCAGTCAGACCATATCCCTATGATGCATCACAATTGAACACATTAAACATGAAAAAACAGTGTCAAATCATTACACACAGGCACAATATGTATACATCGTGACATCTAACATAACTTTATAAGCAATAAGTTCGATAAATTTTAGATAAAAAATAGAGTAAGAACAATGGACTTTCATCCAAGAAGTTGATAACTTGATATATCCCACTTTAATATGTTTGCAACCGTGCTTTAAATAAATAAATAAAAAATAAATAAAAATTGCAATTCATTATGTTCTACACTTTTCAAACACTTATATTTGAGCATGTCTTATTGGCCCTAGCCATTGATAGAGCTGGCACTGGGCACGAAAAGCTTTATGCAGTGAAGACCTCATAAGATATGGCCCAGAATAAATCACTTTACAGAGTTTGTAAGTAGCCCAAAGGCCGAAGACCTCAAACTTTGTAAGTAACCATTGGACCGTGTTTGATTATGAAATTTTTTTTTAACAAAAAAAATCAAAGTGAAAAAAGAAATTGAAAATAAAAATTGTGTTTTGATTATAATTAAAGTTGAATTTTGAAAATTTATGGTCAAAATGTTTTCCAGAGTTCAACTCCAAATTTTTTTTAAAAAAAAATCATGGCCAAATTGAAATTTAATAGAGAAACGCTTCATGCACATAATTGAAAATATTGATTTACCTTTTTAAGCAATCATTAGATTAAAATTTAATAGAGATTCTTCATTTAAAATTAAAATCCACTTCAAATTCTTAACCATATGAGACATTTTTAAACACAAAAATATCATATAATTGGAACAAAATAATTTAAGATACTTGATAATTGTAAGCTTTTCAAAAGTTTTCACATGGTCAAGACAATATAAGGAACGTTTTATAATATAGTTATTATAATATAAGCTTAAATCCAACAACTTTCTAATTTTTTTCTTTTTAATCAGTGCTTCAATAAAATATAATATCCTGACGTTTATTATTTGTTTATGTATTTTGAGTAAGGACAATTTTAATTCACGACAAAATATTTCCGCGAAAAGAAAAACATGCCATGAGATAT
This sequence comes from Solanum etuberosum, assembly GCA_029582245.1. Classification (NCBI taxonomy): domain Eukaryota; kingdom Viridiplantae; phylum Streptophyta; class Magnoliopsida; order Solanales; family Solanaceae; genus Solanum; species Solanum etuberosum. The sequence goes on from JAJONR010007424.1 coordinate 35,647, forward strand.
ACATTTTCCGTTCACACACACATTCTCCAACTCTAGCGCGTGATAACCAAACACATACCTGCAAAATCTCCACGTTACGAAACCTGCTCTTGAACCGCTCTGCCACCTCCTTCCCTAGCGGCGCTCCGCCGCAGGCCAGCAGTTTCAGTGAGCTGAGATCATACTTCAATGCCAAATCCGACTTCGCCATTGCTACCACTAGCGGCGGCGACACCGGCATGTACGTAACTCTGTACTTCTCCACCGCTGCTAACATCTTCTCGAAATCAAATCTCGCCGTCATCACCATCGTTTCCCCCATACTCGCTAGCCTAATCAGCATAAAAAATCCAAACACGTGAAACAACGGTAACGTCATGAAAGCCACCGCTTGCTCCGTGATTTCACCTTCATCAGCGGCATTATCATTGAATCTGCTATGGAACAAACTAGCGATTAACGCGATTAAATTCCGGTGAGTTAACTCTACGCCTTTTACTTTCCCCGTAGTTCCAGACGAGTAGAGAATCGCGGCCGAATCGGACTGGTGAATGAGTGGGTAAGAGATGGGATTAGAAACAGGGATTTGAATCATTTTCCGAAATTCAGGCGAATCGAGTAGAATGGTACCGAGAGGAAACAGCGAAGAAGGAAGTTTACCAACAGTAGAGGAAGTGGCGAAAGCAATGAGGGGTTTACATAGCTGAACCATATGAGTTAACTCGGAAGAAGAAGAGAGCGAATTAGCCGGAGAAACGACAACGCCTAGGGAGAGGAGTGCGAAGAATACAACTGGAACATGGATTGAAGTAGGAGAGAGAACAAAAGCGATACCGTTTTGTGAAAGTGAAGGGTAACGAGCTTGGATAGAAGAAGCGAGATTCTGAGTCTGGCGAAGGAAATCGGCGTAAGATAAGCGGTGGCCGGTGTCGGCGTCAACGAGGAAAGTAGTGGCACTAAGATTGATTCCGGTGGTCGGAGAGTTGAGAAGAGAGAAGGCGTATTGGACGATAGAAAGAGGGTCCGTTAATGGCGGTAATGGAACAGATGGTCTTAAGCTCTTGAAAATTTTGGTACCGGGGCAATAGCCATTTTTTGGATCCATGGATATTTTTAATACTATTCTCAAAATGAAGAAGAAGAAGAAGAAGAAAGAGGAGAGTTCAATACTAATATGTATAGATATTGATTATTATTATGGTAATTCGAAAAAATGTAGGGAAACGAGGATAATAGTTATTTTGGGCAATTGAATTGAAGTAAGAAAAGAAGTGAGGAGCCGACGATATTGAATTAAGAGTATGCTGAGGTTACCGTATTAAATTTGACTTGGCTTGGTTGGTAGTCTGATAAAATAGCGGATCCTTATAATACACGTAAATAATTCATGTTTTTTCTTTATTTTTTTTGCTCTTTTTAGATATATATAATAAATGGCTTTCTAAAAAACTCCTCTTTTTCATTCAATTTTACTTACTTGTTTTAAGTATTTTTTAAATATATAAAGAGAAAATGAAAAGAGCATCATCTGTGGACATGACCAGAGGGTACTTTAGACATTTCGTAGCGTTTTGCTTGCTTAGAGACTTGTGCTTTCTGCTTTGTTGTTTGTACGTTACTGTGAGTGACAAATAAAAACCAACACACTTTTCTCTAAATTCCAAATTGTGTCCCTCACTCTCATTGAAAGGCCGGTGTAGATTGGGCTGTGATGATATTTTAGCTAACTTTGTCCATATTGCAGACTTTGTTACCTTCAACTGTGCAGACACTTTCGCTCTCTGTGTACCTAATTTTTTATTTTGATTTTCCACCGGCGTATGTTCTTCATATTATAGCTCGATTAAATTTGAATTTGCATTAAGAAATTCACACTTTCTAACAAAGACGAAGAATTCAAATCTGAGATCTCTAATTAAAAATGAAGGAGTAGTAACTCCGCCACAATTATGCGGGTCAAAATAAGTTGTTTAAATGAATAGGCGGATTAAAATTCACGTATTTTAAATTTTTAAAAAGCGTTTCACTATTTGTAACCACGTGGATTTTGCCAATAATTGAAGACGACAAGACAAAACTTGATAAAATTGATGAACAGTTCTAAATACTTTCATTTTCATATGGGTCGTGCGATTCGAATTAATCGAGGCTTCAATATGGACTCTAAATATTGAGTGGAAAATAAAAAAAAATTAAAATTGAAACTTCTGAGTTAATTACGGTAGAAAAGTCATAAATGATTTAGCAGGCTGTTGACTTACTCAGCACTTGCCTGCTACTCTTGTCACCTGTTTAGTGGGCGGAGCTAGGGATGTCAAATGAGCTGGTTTGGTTGAATTGGAGATATTAAAATGGCTTGACATAGAAATTGGATTGGGTATTGACCCGCCCAAGTTTACTTTGGGCTCAGATGGACTTAAAAGCGGGTTGGATCTTGACCCGCCCAATTTGACCCACTTAATCTCAATATTTTAATATATTGTTATTTAAGTTTTATAACCACAATTTAAATTTCAACTCAAGAAAATTCTAAAAAAGAAGTTACAAATGGATAGATAAATCTTAAAAGATATAAAATAAGATAATAATTCATACCTTCAATATAGGAACATACATTACACTTTAAGTTTTATAACCACAACTAGTGTACTTATCCGCGCTTCGCACGGAATTAAATATATATTTTTAAATAATTGATGTTGTTAATTGACTATTTTTAATAAGAAGTGTATAATAAATAATACAAATTAATCAAGTCACGGTCTTGATGTTGTCTATTCAGAAAACTGCTAGAAATATATTTTCAAACTTTAATTTCCGCTTAACATTGCCGATAAAAAGAAGAAAAACATAAAAAAGTATCTTAAGAAAAAGAAATTAATTTGATTATATAACATTACATCAGAGATTATACTTTACAATAGAAAATAAAAGAATTGAAACACATAATATAAAATAAAATGTATATTTATAAGAAGTCATGATGTTATTAGTAATTTGATGTGTTACTTATCTACTTGATTATATAAAAATTATCATGGAGTGACAAAATATTAAATTTCTTAGAGTACATAAAGTGTCAAGTTGTAGAAAGGTATACCAAGAGTTAGATCAATGTTTGTCCCTAACACATGTAGAGGAGTGTAAGAGTTTTATAACATTAATCTAATTATTATTGTAGTCATCATTAAGAAAAATTAATATATGATAATAACTATTCAAAAGATAACTCCTTCTATAATGTGAAAAATTATGCTATATAATTTTTGCTTTAAATAATTACAAGTTAAATACATATTAATCACAAATGCATATTTATTATAGTATAACTATAAAATAATTTTTTATTAAATATGTACACATAAATGAGATTTTTTTCTTCATTCTTTTCATTAAATAATTTATTTATTAATTAAAAAATTTAAAATTTCTAAAAAGATGGTTTATTTATTTTGTGATTGATTTCTAATATGATAGACCATATCATATATTTTTAGGGGCAACAATATCTAATAGTTATAAGAAATGTACCATAGGTAATATTATACCTTTCAACAATGACAAAAATTTAAAATACTAATTAGAAATTGACAAATCGATACGCACGTGTAGAGGAGTGGAAAAGTTTTATAACATTAATCTAAATATTATTGTAGTCATCACTAAAAAAAAATTAACATATGATAATAAATATTCAAAAGATAACTCTTTCTTTAATGTGAAAAATAAGATAGATAATTTTTATTTTAAATAATTACAAGTTAAATACATATTAATCACAAATGCACATTTATTATAGCATAACTATAATATAACTTTTTATTATATATGTACACATAAATGAGAATTTTATCTTCATTCTTTTCATTAAATAATTAATTTATTAATTAAAAGTTGTAAAAATACTGAAAAGATAGTTTATTTATTTATTTTGTGATTGATTTCTAATATGATAGACCATATCATATATTTTTAGGGGCAGCAATATCTAATAGCTATGAGAAATGTACCATAGATAATATTATACTGTAACACCCTGACTTTTCGGAACTCTAATTTAACTCGTACCTTCTTGGAAAAACAAAGAGGGTGAGTAATAAATTAAGAATGATGTGGTATGTCATATTTTAAGTGTTCAAGGGTTGTATCTCAAGTTTTTAAGTTAGGTAAGTTGCAAAATAAAAGT
>JAJONR010007425.1:0-40776 GCA_029582245.1 Solanum etuberosum
TACAATCAAGAGGTGATTCATGGCATATAGTTATTCGTTCATACTCATTTACATTAGGTGTGATCAATAATGCAACATTCGCATACATACATGCAATACAATGAAGCAATTACTAACATACATCACACAAACATGAAATCACAACCATCACCTACCTCGAACAAAGCTTGAACCCCTAAGAAACTTGATTCTTCCCTTTCCGGATTCTTTCCGCTTGTTTTTGTTCTACAAACAATCAATATAACGCGAGGATCAATAAACAAGACCTAACTACCCGGATTATAATCAACAATATCAACCCTAGGAAAAACCTTTGATCCCCATACCCAGTTTAGGGATTCTTCCACCATAAATCCCAGATCCAAACCCTCCCCCATCGATAATTACCCAAAAAACTAAGTTCTGCGGATTGAAAAATGGATTCAGGGAGTAAAAACCTTACCTTTGGTGCTAGAAGAGGTGGAAAACCTTCAAGAAATATTCTTGGGTCGTTCCTTAGCTCTCAAGATCGAATGTTGCAGAATAATAACGTTTTTGGGGTTTATTTCCGACTTAAGTCGCGACTGTCCCGCCACAGCGGACCTCATCCCGCTACAGCGGCCCCGCCCTGGCGGGAATAATCCCGCCTTGGCGGCTTGTACGGAGACAGAGAGTTAATTAAAGAGTTTCAAACCCCCATTTCACAACACACCTTCAACCCATGACACTCAGAAATTACCCGTTCACGCTAAGATCAGTTTCGAGAGTTCTACTCGCCCGAATTCGATTCCGTAAAGTCGTACGGGTTCCTTAACGTCTTAGCTATCTATTCATGTGATCAAATTCATAATTATATCCCTCATTCGTTACCAGATTTCCCTATACCTCACTGACTCCGATTTCATCCAATCTGGACTAGGTTAGGAAATCCCAAGTTACTACCAAAAAGTTTTCTGACCCCAATTCTTTCCCCATTGGCTTTTCCCTAACGACGGAACCAGGTTGTTACACTATTTTCTCCCCTTTGACTATAGTTTTAGGCAGCATGAGCTTGCTAGCTACACGCACCGCTTAATTTCCCTACTTGTTTCTAATTTTGGTCATTCAGCCAAAAAACTTACAACATGATTCAATCCACTCTAGGCATTATAGGCAACATAATTCATACATAAACAAACACAGTCAAAGACCAAAAGAGAAAAAAATAATTCATGCATATAACACCTTAAATGCACAGCCAAAGTTGCGTAATTAAGCGTACGTACAATTGGTCACGCTTCTTGTTTGATATTTTGTAATATATAAAAGTCTTCAATTGATCAGACACATGCTCATGAAAGAATATGACTGTTATGAAAAGTCATTTGTTCATGAAAGAACATGACTCTTATGAAAAGTCATCTCTTAAGTTCTATATATATAAAAACTCTTTAGAATTAGTCTAAGAAAAATCTGCAGGTAGGTACAAAGGGCTTTGTTGTATCCCGAAGAGATTTGTTTGCATTTTTCCAAATATATATACGGACAATATCTCTTTAAAGAAAGTGATTTTACACGCCTCAAAGTCATCTTCTTCTTCAATTTTGTTTTCCTATTATTTTTCTAACACAGATACACCGCAACAATTAGAACTTTTAGTGGCTATAAATATGTATATTAACAAAGAGTGCTAAAGAGTTTTACTGACATTAGTTAATTGTCCATTTGTCCTTGATTTCAATGTCACTATAGGCTTTAGAATGTTCACAAAAAGGCTAATTAACACTAAAAAAACATATTTAACGATAATTAAATTATTGTCATTAATTAATTGCGGCTAAAGATCATAATATAATATATATTTTTAAACTATATAAATCAAATTTAAACATATGACTAAAAAAATGACACGTACACTAGTTGCCCAAATATAACAAAGCTATAAACTATATAAGGACTTGTCCAGCCGTATTCTATGCTTCCCAATTAAACCATTTGTCCAGTAGCTCCATGTGATATCTTGTTTTTATTGCTAATAGAATTTTAAAAAAACAATCACGGGTTACTAAAAGACAATCATGGGTTTTATACATGTATATGTAATAATATATATATCTGTTGACCATCAATAATACAATTTATAATTTATACGTAAGAATGGCTGAGTTGATGCGACATACGGATAAAAATTGATTCTCTTTGTTAATGTCTTTTTAGTTAAGTTTATCGCATGATCTTGCGTAGTGCAATTTATATTTCTTGTGTGAATATTCACATGATATCTAACTCATACTGAATGCGAGATTATAATAACGGATAACTTGACCCAAACTAAACTAACCCCTTACACTCTGTTTGGATATGAGTTGTTATGTATTGTTTCATGATATATCGTATTGTATATTTGTATTGTGTTGTATCGTACTTTATTGTTTTAATAGATACAATGTTTAGATAGATTATATCGTTCTCAGCCGTTATATAATGTCACACATCAACAATTTGAATGATAAACCTTCAAAATAATAGGATATGGGGTAGAACTACTCTGAAAAGGTAAGATAAAATATAAAATTTGTTTATACAAATTAAATGATAAATAAAAATAAAATGAGAAGAAATATTAAGGTAACGACGCGATCACACCAAATCGATCATAATAAAATTTGTTGTTGTTATCTAACAATACAATATAATAAAATTTGTTGTTGTTATCTAACGATACAATATAATAAAATTTAAATAACAATCAAAATAACAAATCACAATACAATATAATAACATACCATACGTGAACAAATTGCAAAAGCATCTCTAAACTTCAATGACTATATACTCACTCCCATTACTACTAGAGATGAACCTTTAAAATTTATATATTATTCCCTTCAATCTATTTTATTCGTCATATTTGTTTACATTTCTAAGAAGATATATATATTAAAAAGAATAATTTTACTAAACTATCTTTATCTATTCTTCGATTTCAACTTAACACTATTCTTTTTTCACCATATATAATCTTTCTTTACATTTGTTGAGTACGGGTAAAGGTGGAAACTAATGCTTCCTCCATTTGTTTTTATTTTCAGTATTGATTTGACGAACTATTTAAGAAACAATAAATAGAATAACAATTTTACTGTATCACATTTTAATTATTTATTTAAAACAGTCTAAGTAAGGACAACAAGTAAAATGAATAGCACGGAGTAAATAATTGTGCATTATAGGTAATAAAATATACCAAGTCCATCAAAATAATATGACAAAACTTCATAAGTTGAACTTTTGATTCAATTTCTTATTTCATCTTTGCAGTGAAATAAAAGTTGTTACATAATTGAAAAAAGACTTGATTCTTTTTTTCTTCCCACATAGATACATACAAGGACCTGCCTTTTTCTTTTTTTTTCTTGTTATGGAACTAAAAAAGAAAAAGCCAAATTAAAACCTACACAATAAGAACAACAGGCTGGTCAACACCTCTTCAGGCCTTGTTTGTTTTTTTTTTCCTTTTAATGAACATCAACAATAATTTATTTTTAACTCTGAAAAGGCCTTTAAACTTTTAAATCAGAAACAACTCCAGCAAAAGAACCAGCAGCTGCAGCAATTGAGATAACAAGGCAAGCACCACTAAGTATTTGAAGACATATCCATCTTCCACTCCATTTGGTAATTCTCTTTTGCACAATGTACATTTCCACTGGAAAGTATACTGTAAGTGGCCAAAATCCAAATGCTCCAAGAATGCCAACGACGTCGTTAAAGAAAGGCATTAACATTGATATGACTGTGGTGATGATCACGAATATTGTCCTCCAGACTAGACGGAAAAGGTTGAGCTTGAAAGGCTTAAATCCCGGGATTGGTACATCGATCTCTTTTGTAATGATTTTGCTGTCAGGGTACCATTCAGCTGCTGTTTTTTCAACAAAGGCGAAAAGGGGTTGACAGTAAACTTGGTATGCACCTACTAGGTGAACAACGATGGCTACATTCGCGATGTCAAGAAGCCAATAGGGGTTGTAGAATCCGAATCCGGTTAGTAGGTTTCCAGGGGATTGATCTCCAAATGCTGCATACCCAAAGCAACCACAAAGCATGTAGAAAACTGTTGTTACTGCCACACTAATTAGTGTTGCCCTTCTCATTGTCTTTGCTTCTGCTGGTGGTGATTTGACTGTATCCTGAATTATTCAAACATCAAAATCTATAAGTAAGTACATAACGAAAATATTACATTATGTTTTATTCAAGAAATATTAACCTGAATTTCGATAAGGATTAGGGAGTAAGAATAAGCAAAAGCTATAGCTCCAAGAGCTTGAAAGCTTCTCCAAATCTTCTGCATTTCAGTAACTTCAGTTCCAATGCTAATCCCAGTAAAACTTCCTTCAATTTTTCCTGTTTCTGTAATTCAAAATACAGGGCAAGGATTAAAAAGAGTGAGCAAAAAAAAGAAATAAAAGGTTATGTTGTTCGGATCCTTCAAAAATATTGTCACATCCTCCAACACACAGTAATTTTGAAGAGTCTGAGCGACATAGAAAAAAAGGTAATTAATAGTACTAAATTTGAACTAACCTGCAACTTGAGCAACTCCTAAACCAAGACCAATTGTAGAGTAAGTAAAGGACATAACAGCAGCAACAATAGAAAGCCAAGAAATCTGATCGAAATCTGGGATTTGTGAGAAGACAATTTCCATCACTCCAAACATGATCATGTATGGAGTGCTTGAAACATTGCAAGCAGCATGATGACCTTGTTTATGGAAACAATTAGACCTATTCACAGCCCTGTAGAAATATACAAGTATTAGTTATACGAATTTCCAAATTACAATTCACAAGTCGTATTCATTTCATTTTATATATGAATAACTTATTTCCTAACCAGCTACCAAACATTGTATAACTCATACAGAAATTAAGACATGAATAAGTTACTTCGTTAGCACTTACACCATGCTTATAGAAGACGCAATGGTATAACCAATTGCAACTCCAAAAAGATTTGCATATTGAATTACACCACAAATCTTAACTTGAAATCCACCTGAATTGAAAACAAAAACACCCAAATCAATATAAACAAAAACATTAAACAATCACAAAAAAATTTAAATGAAAATTAGGCGGGAATTTTAAATACCAAGATTGGCTCGAACAGCATCCATATAAGTATAATTTCTTTTTCCGGTAACTGGATCACCGGTCCGGTAACAATCGGAAAGCAAAGCAGAGGTATAGTAAGTAACAAAGGAGAAAAGAAGCAATACGGTTGGACCAGCAACCCATCCAAGCTGAGCAGTAGCCCAAGCCAATGATAAAACTCCCGACCCTATCACAGCAGTTATGATGTGAGCACTTGCCGTCCAAACAGACCCTGAAAATCCAACAAAATAAAATTCAGTTCAAAAAAATGAACGAATTTTGAATAAAATTTGTGTGGAGATCAACAAATTTGTAGTTTACCAGTCCTTTTGATTCGACCATCGTCATCAAAACATTTCGATTCACCATAGACCTCAAATACTTGGTGTGCTTTGTCTGCCATCTTTATAGAAGAAAACAGAGAGTTTAATTAGTTTTGACCAAACAAAACAGCTTCTTTTTCCGTAACTCTGCTATATAAACTCAACAGACTACAACATACAACACACTTATAAGTTCTAACTCAAACTCCAACTGATTTCAACTGACTGATGAACAGAACAGAGCAAACTTTTCACACTTCTCAAAGATATTGCGAATACCTAAATGAGTTTTTTTTCCTCCTTATATATTGAAATAAATAACGTGAAACACGAAAAGGAATGGGTTATTTGGTTATGGAATTTATTGAGTAGAATTAATAAGTAGATAACAGAGGAAATAAGTACAGAGAGAGAGAGAGAGCTGTGTGTTTGAAGAAAGACATGCAGCAATGGGCTATATATAGGCAGCCAGTGCTCTGTTCCACGACCAAGTTGGGGAAGCGAGCCATAGCCTCTATTATTGGGGTAAATTTCAATAATTAATTATTACTCCGTCCATCTCATTTTAGGTGGCACATTTTTCATTTTAGTTAGAAGAATGTCATGTTGTATAAGAATTTTTCATTTTATTCTTAATGAAATGATTTACCATCATACAAATATATAAGAAAGACACCGTACCTAGTAGAAGAATGTCACATAAAATAGAATTGAGGGAGTATCATTTTTCCTATGTTTATTTCAAGAAAAATATATATTTAACTCTAATAAGCCAAAAGAAATGGCTTATTATCTGCTTTCGTAGTAAGATTATGAAAATTTGAATTTATTAAGTTATGTTTGGACATGTATTTTTATTTAGAAAAAAATTGAAGTTTTGTGAGTGGAAAAGAACTGATTTAGAAAGTTAAGAATATTTAAAGAAAATTGAATAAAATCTTATGATATTTGAATTAATAGGATATGATTTTTTCATCATACAAATTGGAGGATAAAAAATAAAAAGAATACAATAGATTATGATTTAAGAGGTAAGCCACGTGATAATTAAAATTAAAAAACAGAATAAACAGGAGACGCGTTAGTCAACCATTTAAAGTCAGAAAACGTTTGCACCCACTTCAGTTAGGTTGACTCAATATGGGACCCCCTAAATATCATTCTCTTTTTCTTTTTTTTCTTTTCTTTTCCCTTCTATTTTCTTTTAAAATCAATTATCGATCAAATCAATATAATTTATCATAATTAAGAAATTTAATAATATATATATATGATTAACTAAAAGAACACTATATTCAAAACATGACAGGCATATATTGACTTAATATAAGTAAGTTTTTATCGTAAATTTCTACCTTCTTTTCTCAGAAAAAAAGAAATAGAAATTATTCAAACTTGTTGCGTACATAGAGTCATAAACTATACTAAACTGATAGTATATAGCATATATAAGTAAGTAACAAACTAAGGTAAAACTATTTAATTTAAATATTACTAATAAATATATTTAAAAGACATAAATGATGGAACTATTATTAATTTAATACATATTTCATGTGCACGCAATTAGTATTATTCTCTAGCACAGAATCATGGCATAAAGTTTCTCCCTACTCTGGCCTGTTTCCCCCTAACTTTCACCTCTTTCACCATCAATAAATATCTCTTGGTAGTTCAAAAGTGAAATTATATCCCACAATTATAATATCATGGTCATAAAAGTGAAAATTTTCTTTTCACTTGTTATATTTTTGGCACCCTAGAATGTAAAAAATATATTAGTAATACAGATACTAGTTATGTAATAATATATAGTTATATAGAAATTATATATGACTTAGTTATACAAAGTTTAGTTATTCAATTTTTATAATTTGGATAAAATAAGACATCTACTTATACTTGTTTTATTTATGTAAAACAGTAAAATGACAATCAAATATCGTACTTAGTTAAAAAAAATTACCAAACATGATACTAATAATGCAAATTTTAATATACATAGAATATTTCCTTCCAACCAAACGATTGCCATGTGTTAATTGTGGATACGCTTCGTTGGTTTGGTTTCTAACCTAAATAAATAATTAACATTTTATACTACAATAAGGTAGAAGGATCATGCATGTGAAACCCAATATTTATTTCGTTAAGTGGAAAAGAATAATCACTAGAATTTATTTATTTTTGGTCAAGAAAGAATAATCACTATAGATATATATTTGACTAGTACAATCAATTCAAACCAAAAAAAAAAAGTAGAATAAAAGTAGTAACTTAAGTAGAAATAAATACTAATAACATATTCATGTAATCTTACAAGTAAGGTTCAAAAAGGATATAATATTTACAGACTTTATTCCTATTTTTATGGACCAGATAGAAAGAATTTTTTTTTCAATTAACATCGACTAATAGAAATAATTGTTTCAAATGAAAAATATTGTGTAACATGAGAAGCCAAATAAAATAAGTCTTGAGAAACAAAAGAGGACCAAACAATTTATTTTTAAAAAAAAAAAATAATTTCTTACGTACCGTCATTGTTTATAGCTTCCCAAATTGAGGAAGCAAATGAATTCAAATAATTCAAAGATATACGTATAAAATGAAATAGAAGAGGGACAATATTGTTAAGAGTTTGATGAGTTGTGTGGCTCAATTGGAGCAATGAACTAACATTTTTATAGTAGTAGAAAAGCAATTGAAAATTATAATAATATATTTAAATATTCTCTCTTTAAATGAGAACCTTTAGATCAAAAGCTGAAAATAAAATTCTTCACTTGCATTTCTCCAATTCTCATCCATTTTTTTAATTCTCTTTCGATATTCAATACTTACATTAAAGTACGACTAAATCTAAATTCAAATATTGCAAGATTCATTTTTAGGATGGCGCTCCAAAAGAAATTATTTTTTTCATTCTCAATTTCCCATCAAAACTCGAACTCGAGAATAAGTTCATATATCGATAAGTCTCATCCATTGTAATTGAAGGAGAGAATAAGTTCTATTGAATTATATCTTATTTGATTCCCATTATAAATAATTGAAACCAATTATAGAGTATAATTATTTGTACGTTGCTAATGAACGCACCAATCAATTGCACCAGTCAAACATGTTAGAATATAGTCTTGGGAATAATCTAAAAGTATTAATTAATCCTATACCATTTTTCCCTTCTTAGTGAAAAACAAAAAAGATAAATTTCCATTCATGGAGGGGCAATTAGTATCCAATTTCTCTAACTTTAATTTTACCAAAGTTCTAGGAAAATGTTGTAAAATTAAAATAGATAATTTAACCTTTAATAACCTCATCATGATCAATCTAAGGCATTATTGTACATTGTTTGTCTACATGTTTAGAAAATTTGTGTATCAAACATCATTTGTTTCTTAATTGTTGGGTAAAAAAATCCTTAAAATTTTACATATGAAGACAGACAATTAATATGATATGAATAAAGTGTCATTTATTAGTATGTTTTACATAAGCTATAGACGAATTCGGGAAAAAAGAATAAAATGAATACTGAGAATTATATTTGGACTTTATGAGAAAAATATTTTCCAAAGAAAAGATATATCGTGGATATACCTAAACTCGGCGTAAATTATTAGTTTTATCTCTAAATTATCGACAACCTTAAAAACACTCATTTACTTGACTAATTGAACTTAAATACACCTCCGATTTTGCAACATGAGTGAAATACACCCCTAAATTCTTGTCAAGTTTAGGAGTGTTATCAACACTTCTCTCAGCTTTTCATTAAGAGTTTAATGCTCCAACAAGAGTTTGAGACCACTTACTATGTCATGTGACAGATCGAGAGTGTATTTAAGTTTAACTAATCAAGTAGATGGATGTTTTAAAGTTGTCAATAGTCCAGGAGCGAAACTTATAATTTGTGCCAAATTTAAGAGCATTTTCAATACTTTCTAAAAGAGAAAATGAAATGTTCGAACAATATATAGGTGTAGGTGTGTGCAACCGTTAACTTGTCCTTAAACTATGGTTCTTTTTTTTTTATAAGTCATATTATATTTTATGATATTATACAAACTACTAACTCCAATTGACTGAAGTAGAAAAAAACATTACTAAAGAACCACGTTTATCTTCCCAAAAATTAAACTTTTACTGACGTGAAAATAAGGGATATTATTTTCTTTTACATTCCTACAAAAGCAAATTTTAGTAAGTATTTGTGTTGCTTTGACGATAAATATTAGTTGATGATGAATGAATTTGTATTTTTCTCTTGAAAATTTGTAACTCATAGTAAAATATATGAATATCATTTATAGCATTTTATAAAATAGAAAAAACACATGCAATGCATGTGTCTATTCACTATATATATAGTTGAATGATACATTCCAAGGCTTATATAATGACGTTTTTGTCTTTCTATATACAACAATTTCTATATCTATTAAAATTAAAAACACACATCTCATGTACAAAATATACTAAGTTACATTTAACTTTGGTGTAGATGGGGATAAACACATTCCTTGGTTACAATAATTTGGATAATTAGGTTAGTCAAATCTCATTAGTCTCATTTCAATGATCATGTAAATAGTTTGGAATGTTAAACTACAGTAGGTAACTCTTTGCATATCAATGATCAAAGGAGACTTAGTTGATAAAAAAAATAGCTAGAATAAAATTAGCAAATTTGTCGTCACTTAATACTTTATCCAACTTCTGTAAAAAAAATAAAAATTGTTAGGGCAATTTTTTTTTTGGTTTTCATTCGGTGTCCGGAGCTCACATTAGAGGTCCGACTAAATCCAAATCACGCACTATAAGGTTCATTCAGGGGTGGTGCTCCCAACAGGATTGTCAAAACCCTTAGATGTTTAACATAATAATATTGAATTTTTTTTTAAAAAAAAATGTTGTCCACCATACTTTAACAATATGAAGGGCATAATATTTAATTAACGAGAGAAAAACAAAAAAGGGGATTCCTAGATGCATTACAGTTTTGAAAGAATTAATACCTTTTCTAAGATGCTACCCTGCTAAAAATACAAATAGTTCCTTTGTCCTCTTTTTAATTATATACTAGTATTATTTCTTTTAATAATTAAATTAGATAAAAACCAATTAAAAGAACAAAGAAAGGCATAATAATGCAGACATAGAATAATAAAAACAAAATGGAAAGCTATATATATGATAGCTACTATACGAAAAGGGATTTAAATAAAACATAAGAAGATAAAAAAGAATTTTAATTGTTTGACTAAAAGTAGAAATAAAAATATAGAATAAAAAGAGGAGGAGAATATAAACAGTTGGATGAGAATAGAAACTATATATAAAAGCACTGTTGAAAGGTACAACCATAGTTACAAGTTGTATAATTATTACTACTCAAAAGAATAAATAGAGCTCATAAAGGAACAACAACATGGACCTAGTTTAACTTTTTTAATTAGTTTAAATATTGTTGATTAATTATTACTATACTAGAGATGAAATTACAAAAGATCATCGTCTAGCAGCTTCCAATAAAAGAAGAAGCTCATAACTTACACAAATCTCACGAGTTTAGGATTTAATTGCTTATATATATGCTAATTTTCAGTATTATAAATTTAATCAGATTGTAGTGCATCCAAATACGTTCAGATACATATATCTCGAGATACATGTGGTCAAAATTAGGCGTAATTTGTTCTTGATACACTATATTCAAGTGGATTTGCATGTACCTGTGATACATAGATAAATCTTGCTCGCCTCCCTCTCATCTCGCTCACGTATCTGGTATCCCAAATACATGTGAATCACACCATGTATCTGAGATATATAGACAAATCTCACTCGCCTCCCTCCTGTTCTCGCTCGCTTCTCTCCCTATTTCAGTGTATACAATAGAAAAAAAATATGTATCTAGCTATATCTAACTTTTGAAATCTGGTATAAAATTATTAAATAGTGAGATAAGATGTAATTATTTCAAACTATAGAGTTTGGGGAGAATTAGTAAATATGATAAGAATATTTGTGTAATTAGATAGTTGCTCCATAAAAGAAATTATTTTGGTTAAAAGATTAAAGCTAGCTCTTTGCTTTGGATATATATGAGAGGCTTAATATCAAGATCCTCGAATCCACAACTGATTAATTAACAAGAGTCATTATATGGTTCGAGCTAATAAGACACTTTTAGGAATTAGTGATGTCCCACTTCTAAGATTAGATTTAGAATTAGTAATTAGTGTCCTTTCCTCTTTGAGATTTGATCAATTTAAATTTAAATATCTAATGGGTTTACTAATCAATTTTCAGAAATAAATTTGTATATTTGAAAACTTTACTCAACAATACTTAAAAATAAATTTGAATATTTTTCTGTCGCTAATTCTTTGTTTTCTAGCGGGAAGCTAATGAGATGGGTGATTACCTAGCCAAACTTGGCTTCCACACTTTATGAGAATATGATTCTCTATACAATTTAGCAGAGAAATGCTAAGGGACCATATTATCCACTACATCCACAAATACCAAATGACTAGTATTAGAATAAGGAATGACAACCCCAATTTAAGTTGTACAAAATATAGTTTTCACAAGGAAGTAGCTAGCTAGGTGCTCGATCTATTACATATGGATAACTTCATTCCTCTTTGTTTTACGAGTTCGAGCCGTGGAAGCTACCGTGAGATATTTCATGTATTAAACTTTTTTCTTTTTGGTTTGTCAATATGTGTGTAACTTGAGGCATTATAGGGGCGGACCCATCCTTGGGTTAGGAGTGTCAAGCCTTTATCGAAAAATTACATTGTATATAGAGGTCAAATTTTGGTTTAATAAATATATATATATATATATACAAGTATTGACATCTCTTGACATAAGTTAATGATTTAATTTAATGGTTATGATATTGTGAAAACTCCTTGAGATCATGTGTTCTAATCCTACTAGTCTCATAATTATATTTTTTTAGTACAATTATTCACATACCTTAATAACAATCATGAGTCCGCTACTGATATAATGAAAGAAACTTCCTAATTTTGACAACTTGTCATGCGCCAAGCGAAACTTCTTTTCACTATCGTAGAGAAGAGATGTGGAACTCCATTCTAGAAAAGGAAATAAATCCACTAAAACTTGAAACACAAGATTTGTCACTAGACCATACATATTTGTCTATTATACTAAAAATAAAATTTCACTTTTATTAGTCATTTTGAGCATATCAAAAAAGAAAATTATTTGGTTTCATGTTTTATCGTTAACATTAATTATTTATTTCTCAAATCATTTTTCAAGATCTAATATGAAACCATTATGTAATAGACATAGTCTGGTAAAATAGTCTGTCAATCATTATTTTCTACTTAAGTTTATATGTGACAAATAAAAATAAACAATGAGAATATTAAACATTTTTTCGGAAACCCTTTAATTCAAAAACCTTTCCTATATTATAATAATTATAATATATACTAACAAAAGATATAAAAGAATATTTAAATCAGAAAGGGCCCCTTGAAGATATGGTTTTTGTGGAGCAGCCCCATTGCCCCAATATGAGTCAAAAAGTATTCAAGATTGGTACTAATAGCTGAAAATTTTGACTTGTTGAAGATTATAAGATGAAGGCAAATTTCAAGAATTATATACCCACCCAAAAAGCAGTTGAAAATGACTATCTTTTTTTGTAAACTGAAATATTGGTAGGTGTTGAAACTGTTCATGTACCTCAACTCAACTTAATTTAAAGCATATCTCAAAATCTTTAGACATTTAATTAACAATTTGCAAATTGCAACTAATTTAATTTAAATTAGGGGATATATAAGTGATCATTACAAAAATAATCCGAATTTGAGTCTGAAATCAATCTCACATAAAATTATTCGAATCATACTTTTGTGTCACTAAGACTATCAATTCAATCAACTTTTTGAGATTTTTGACTTAACTAACAAATACTTAATAATTAACAAGAGTAATAAAGGTATCAAATAAGTAAAAAGAATTTCTTTCGATAATATGTAAAAACGCGTTGATTTTTTTTTAATTATTGGAATAAATTCTCAACATGTTAATTATGATTTCGAACTATTATTCTCTATTTGATCGTAAATTTTAACTTTACTGTAATTTTCTCTCGATCAATAGTAATAATTTTCTAGAGTTATTCTCTCAAACATTGAGGTAGATCTTAAGAAGATGGATGCGGTCAAGAGTTGGCCTAGACCTCTAACTCCTTCAGATATTAGAAGTTTCTTGGGTTTAGCCGATTACTATAGAAAGTTTGTTGAGGGATTCTCTTCAATTGCCTCTCCTTTGATGACTTTGACTTAAAAGAAGGCAAAGTTAATATGGTCCGAAGTGTGTGAGAAGAGTTTCCAAGATTTGAAGGATAGCAATTCAAACTAGCTACTCACAAAATCATGTCAAAATTTTGTTATCTCTAATCTCACTTTAACATATAAATACTCTTAACAACCTAAAAGTTACATTGTTCAATTAAATCCTGATCTTGTAATCTCTTTCAAGTAATACAAAATATAACCACATTGTTAATTGGAGGGTTTTCAACTAACAATAATTAAAACGGAATTGAAAAATAATAGAGAAGAAAATTAAAGAACAACTCAATTATATTTAAAAATCGAGTCAACAATCATCGAGGATCTTTTGATGGAAAAAAATGTGAATGAAGAATCCCACACTATATATCCTAGAGATAAACTTAAGCAACTCATAATATTGTTCAAAATACAAAAAATAGAATTCATAATGAATAAGAAATAAAAGAAGATGTATATTTAGCTCAACGATTGAAAATTAATCTGCTCATTTATATTATTTATATGCTACATAATATGGATCGGCATATAGCCTTTAATTTCTCTGTCTTTGATATTGTGAGAAGTCGTAACTTCGTGCTACTATTAAAAAACAGAAAATAGCAAGAAACATATTATGTAGCTAAATATGAAATTAAATTCATTATTAATCTTATTTAGCAATAAATTATCAAAATATTTGTTAGGCACGAGTAATTTAGTGACAATATTGAATTTGTAGCTAATTTCAAGTTTATTTTTTTTTAGTAAATTGATGGAACTATATACTTTTTGTCATTTATACTAAATTTCCATAAAGCATGTTAAATTACAGGTAGACCAATTAGTTAAAGTAGTTAAGATTTAGAAAATATTCTTGCACACTAAAATGTTTTACTTTTCCTATTTGCCAAATTCTAGAACGTGCTCCTGAAAAGCCAACATTTAAATACGTCTAAAAAATAGGTAATTTTAAGGCTTTTTATTTTGGTAAGTAAAAAGTAAATTTAGGAATAAAAAAGAAGAAGATAAACAAAAAAAAAGTCTAGGTGCTCAAAGAATTTCTCTTCATTTTGTGGAACAGTGTTTGGTATTGTCAAATTTAAGTTAAAACTTTGTAAATTACATCCAGAAAATAATTATTACTAGTAGTTTTATACTTTTATCCACAAACAAATAAAAAGAATGCAAAAATAAGTGAAGAAGTCAAATAAAGTAAGTAAAATGAGTTTAAACATGAAATAATTTTTCAAATGCAAAATGTATTTGAATCGCATTTAAAGATGCAAAACTTCCTAATTAAACATCAAACGGAAAATGCAACCATACGGGAAACTTACATAAATCTCACTAATTTAATTAGGAGTTACTAATTATTTAGATGTACTGAGTTTGCAATATTATCAATCTTACCAAATTTTAGTGTGTCCAAATACGTTCAGATACATGTATCTTGAGGATACATAGGGTCAAAATCAGGAGTAGTTTGTTCTAGATACATTGTATCCAAATGAATTTGTATGTATCTGAGATTCATAACAAATCTCGCTCGCCTCCCTTACCCCTCTCTCATCTCGTTCGTCACTCTCCTATGTAATACATATTGATACATGTATTTTGTGTGTATCTAGTGTGATTCGCAGTTATCTAGGACACATAACAAATCTCACCCACCTCCCTCCCCATCTCGCTCGCGTCTCTCCCTATTTTAGTATATCTGATAGCAAAAATATATATATCTAGATGTATTTTCATCAATATATAAAAGAAAACTCTTAATTAGTTGTAAAATACATAATATTTTTAAAATATAAATAATAATAATTTATATGATAGTAAAGTAGGTCTAATTATGTAGTTCTTTTACTATTTGAAACTTGAAAGTCAAACACACGCCGTCCATTTCAGTGCCACACAAATATAATATTATAAGTACCTAACATCAAAAACAAAAATATATAAAATATTACTTTAATATTTTCATTTTATTTATAAAAGGAACTACAAGTTCAGTTGATGGATGGTTTATTAATGTTCTTCAGATAAAATGGACAAAGTAACCGAATGTTTGCAAATGTGAATTTAGCAAAGTGTGTATATATCTATGAAAATAATTTTACGGGATTTAACCAATTATCTTGATCGATGATTTCACAAAATTTAATCAATTATCTTAATCGTTGAATATCATATCAAGTTAAAAAAAAAATCTATAATTATTTATTGTGTGTGTATATATATTTAGAGGACTTCTTTTATGTTGCTTTTTTCCTCAATAAAGAAAAGAAATTGTTGAGACATCATTTCAGTCCATATCTCTATTATTTTCCCATCAAATTGATTGATTGAGTACCAATAATTATTGTTCCAATAAATGCAAAAAGAGGGTTCCATGATGAACCAACTTGTAGTCTAGAATAACTACATCGTCTATTTCATATTATTTAAATTTGTGAGGTAATGTATATTTATTAAGAAAAATATTCAAAGATATAATTAAATCATATTTTTCACTATTGTCCTTTGTAAAGAAAAAAAGGCCAAAAATAGTTCCTTATCTTTGGGTTTAGACTCAAAGTCATTCTTGAGTTTTCACATAGAGCAGTAATAGTCCCTCATGTTTGCAATATTTGTGCTAGGGTTGTTCAAAATCGAACCGAAATCGATAACCTGAACCGAAAAAAAGTTGTTGATTTATTAGTATTGGTTTAGCGGTTTTGATAACGGTTTTGATTTTTTTTTGTTATCGGGTTATCGGTTCTTAACGGTTTGAGGTTTTTTTCTTAACGGGTTAACCGATAACCCGATAGTAAATTAAATAATTATATTTATACCATTTTATATATAAAGTCCTTGACTTAGAGTTTGGTTTCTTACTTTTATTGTTGGTTGTCTCAAACACTTAGTTATTCTACAATGTAAAAGTATTTGCTTTTGAGCAAGATGTAACTTGTGAACTCATGTGTATGGTTCATTTGGTTTGTCACCTTGTTTCTAAGTGATTTTCAATGTTTTTTTTTGTGTTAAATCTTAACGGTTAAACCGATAACGATCAAAGACCGATAAACCAATAACCGATAAGCCAATATCTTAATGGTTCTATAACAGTTTAGCATCTCTACAAATCGATAACCAATAAGCCAAATCGATAAACTTCAAAATCGAACCGATCGATACGCAGCCCTAATTTGTGCATTTTTGGTTCTCCCCTAAACTTTTGCCTATTTTTAACATTCATTTTGTCCACAATTTTATGTAAGGAATGTTTAATTGTCTTTTAATATATTTAGTTGAAATAATAACTCCATGTAAGAGAAGGTGAGAAGAAAAACACTCTGTTCTGTTCAGTAGAAATATTATTGCAGCTAAACTAAGAACACCTTGACATATGACGTTGCAAGAAAAGGAAAAATTGTACTATTGCATGTGAAATCGACGTGATAAACCTCTCAACTTTAGCTGCAATATGATTTCTAATAAAACAGGGTATTCTTCTTCTCACATTTCCTCGCATGGAATTATTATTTCTACTAAATATATAAAATGACGATTGAATATTCCATACAAAAATTGTGCATAAATCAATTTTAAAAAATAGGCAAAAATTTGGAGGAGGACCAAAAGTGCACCAGTATTGCAAATATGAGAGACTATTAGTGCTCCATATGAAACCTCAAGATGACTTGAAAATAGTGTAATTTATCTCCTAGAAAATATCAAACTTCATTAAAGGAAGAACAAATATGAAAAAAAATACAAACATCCATCTTGAACTTAAATCAATTCAGTTATTTTGAACAATAAAAAAATCTCAAAAATTCAGTTAATATGGAACAAATGGAGTAACATTTAAGGTAGCCTGACAAATTTTTCACTGGAAATTAAAGTCAAACAAAGACTATATACTCTGGTCTGTTCCACACAAATATAATAAATTCCAAAAAGAAAGAACAACATTATAAAACTTTACTTCTTTCATAATTGAAAAGATTTTTAGTCGTATATTACTCCCTTTGCTTCATTTAACTGATCTCGATATCAAAAATAGATGTTTCAATTTAGTAATTATTTATTTTAGGAAATCAAAAAAGTTTTATTATTGTTCTTAGTATTAAATAATTATGTAAAAGTAAAAGTAGGTAAGTAGTTTAATAAAATACATTTTTAATTAAAAAAATTAAGAGATTTATTAAATA
Source organism: Solanum etuberosum (assembly GCA_029582245.1). NCBI lineage: Eukaryota > Viridiplantae > Streptophyta > Magnoliopsida > Solanales > Solanaceae > Solanum > Solanum etuberosum. Next base: position 17,979 of record JAJONR010007425.1, read on the forward strand.
AAAAGGGGTCAAGTAATATTTAATCGAAGGATTAACATTTTAGCTGGCCCTTAGAATTGTGATAAACTCCAATCTTATATATCTTCAAAGATTTTTTCTCAGAATTAGTAATATACTTCATCCTTGCCAAAAAAATAAAATGGAGTACTTTTTTTTTTAGTCTATTCAAATTAAATGATTCTTTTGTTTTGATAAAATTTTAATTTTAATTTTTCATATGATATATTTTAAGATCATAAGATTAAAGTGTATTTTAGTACATTTGACATAATCTTTAATTTTAGACCACAAAATTCAAAATTCATAGGTCTTCTTTATTTTTTTCCTTAACCACAATCAAATTCAAATAGGTCAAACAAATTAAAACGAAAAAATATTATTTTCTGAAAAATATTAACGTGTGTGTAAATGACTAAACGAGGTGCTCTACCAACTAAGCTATAGCTTAATGTTTGTAATACATATGTTAATTAAGCAAAACGTGTGCGTCGTACGCATAAAACAAAGATTTCATTTTCTATTCTCTTACACTCATTTACGTTTAATCTCTTCACATTATTCGAAAATGAAGTTTTACAGCTTGTGGATTGGAATTTAAAAACCTATAGTCAAAGCCAAAGGAAATAATAGTAGGTTTATTTTTTAGTTTTTTAGTTTTTCACCGGTGTTTGGAGTCCGCATTTGAGCCCCAATTAAATTCGGATCGCAGACTACGGAATATCGAGACCTCTGATTAAGAGTGGAGCAATCTCACCACTGCACTCTACAACTCAGGTTAGTAGTAGTAGGTTTATTATCATTTACTGTAACTGGAATACTTTTTAGTTTACGTCAAATAAATGATAAACCAGAATCTTATTCCAAAAAGGAATTTTAGAAAGAAAAAAAATGGTCTAGATTACTAAATTAATTTGATGTCTACGAAAACCACAAAATATTCTCTCTTTTTTCTCCTTTTACTTCCCTTTCATCCGATATAAAAAGTATGACTAATGAAAGTATGATATATTTATTCATACACACACTTATCAATCGACAATGGTTAAATTATATATATCTTGAATTCATTGCAATTTTCTAAAATTAAATTGCTTGATTTAGTATAATTTTACACTACTAAAAAAATAGGAATTAAATTTCATCGCTAAACAGAAAAAATTGTTACTGATTCTATTTAGCAACGTAATATCATAATTAAATTTTATTAGCTACGAAGAACTTAGCAACGAAATTCATAACTCAGTGTTAACGGCTAATTTTGAAATGAATTGGATCATCCACTTAAAATAATCAGCAAAAGTTGTTTAATTTGTTTGATCTTCCAAATGATTTTATAAGGACAATAATGAAAATAAAAGTCAAGGCTATGAAATTTTGTCAAAGGCACGAGAAAGAGGAAAGAATTATTTTATACGTTAATTAGTCTCCAAAGTGATTAATTAATATTCCTATTAATTTCAACTGAGAAAGTAAAGACGTAAAAAAGAATCAGATGATGACTTTTTAAACAAAACTACTTGAACAATTTGGTTACGTATTTATTTATTTAATTAAGATTCATACTCGAAATGATTGTCTTTTACAAACATAATAAACAAAAAGGAAACGCGACTAATTAATTCTTCATAGTAGTTGTAAAAATTAGTCCCATCTTAGACTAATCCTTGAGGTATTTTCAAAAAATTACTTAAGATAATAATTTTTAAAAACGGGTCAAGTTTGAACAGCCAATATTACCATTGACATATTGAACCAAAAAAGAAAAAGTTATAGTTCTGATGGAAAAAAAATGTTTTCCAAAAATAAGTCATTTTTTAGTGACCAAACACCAAAAAAAAAAAAAATTCATTTCTTTTCTTATGTTTTTCTTTTCTAAGTTTCTTCTTAAATAAAATTAAATATCTAATTATCTATTATCGTTCATACCAAACACACCCACATGAATTGTGAAACGCAGCATCATAAAATATTTGTATAATAGTGAATTAAGATATACAACGAATAGAAGTCATACAGCCGACATCTACCTTAATCATTAACGTAGGGACAATGCCAAAGATAAAAGTACGTAATAATGGACCCATTGTACAATACTCATTTAGTCAACTAGTTGAACATTAACCAGTACAGCCTACAAAAGGTTGACCATGGAGCAACAAACTAACTGAAATTCTGCTTGCTTTTATGTCACCTTTGAAAAAAGAAATCTTTTTTCTTTTTTTTTCTACGTTATCAAAATAATTAATATATTATATTACATCACATATATTTATTAACTAGAGAAGCAAAATTGTTTGACATACAAATGAGGAGATCCATTGAATTATAAATATGCCCTCTTCAAAGTGTGATGATTGAATTTTGAAAATTTTGATTTCATTGAATAGCTTTTAACATGTATCTCCAGTATGGTACAAGGAGAAATGGATTCTGCAAACAACATAACCAATTTAATTTCTACAATTCAACAGATCATACTATATAATAAAGAAATCCAATTATGATATTTCAGTTTTCTCACATCACTCAATTCATAATTGGCTATGAAAAGGCAAAAATTTCAGTTGGTGAGACTGCAGTAAAGCTTCTTAAAGTTGGACAAGCTTGTTCTTTTGAAGCTGAGGGGCCATTTAGCCGACCCAAACTTGTTTGGGACAGAAACGTAGTTGTTGTCATGTTTGGTTTAACCCTCAAAGCTTAGTTAAATTACTTGAGAAATCGGTTACAAATGTAGGAATCAGCACAACAACTTTGTTACACGACTTCTATGATCAAGAAACTGCCATACTCCATTGCCCTGTTTTCTCCATCTTAATTACCTGTACTGCACAAAACTACATTTCTAGATCCCTAGTCTCATACTTGTTGTTACCAAAAGAGTGTTGTGTCACAGTAGAAACCGAAATATAGTACAAGTTGTTTCTACGAATAAGTTTAGCTGCATAAAGCAGCAACTAATGTGAGAAGTCCTGCTTGGGTAATCAGGCCATTGCACTGTCAGTCCGAGCTGCATCTTCAGTCGATTGGCTTCATTAATGTCTCAATCCGTCTGACAGAGCAATGCAACTTGTTCTCTCGCCTCAATAATTGCAGAAATGAAGAGAACCGATCAGTAAACTGAAGCAAATCCAGAGCTCAATCACTATCTTCACTCAACCTAAACCACTTTTTGTCCCAGATACAGGTCTAAGCATTGAATGACTGAGAGCGGGCTGGGAACTTGCTGGTGCATTAAACATATTGGGTGTTGAAGAGGATGGGTGTATCGCTGAGAGTGGCAGCCGAGGCCCAAATCCATAAATTCCTTGTTGCTGCATAAATGACATTTGAGGGTGCATTGGTTGGTTGTTTCCATATCCAGCAATAAAATTTTGTTGTGGAGGACCTGAAACTTGTTGCCTACTATTTCCTGTATTACTGACCACTGCTGCACCAGCACCAGACACACCCATTGGTCGGGATACACGAACTGAACCAGGTTGAGTTGTCATCATCCGAGCACGTTCTCCAAAAAAGCGTTGCCTTGTTCTCTCCAATTGTTCACATTCTTTCATTAACAAGGTCTCCACCTCAGCGAACTGCTTCAGCTTCAGCTCTAACCTCTTCAACTGTATGTACAAGGAAAGTAGTAGAAAGGTCAAAATTATTGCAAAGAGAAGGCCAAGAGAGATGCATCCTTAACCAAACATGATTCAATGCAAACATAGAGATCCACAAAAGAAGCTCCCAAAACAACGATTTTCCTACAAATGCTGAAATAAGATACAAGAGGAAGAAATAGGGCATAACTTCAGACATAGTTGTAGGGACTTGAAATTTTCATTAATTCAAACTTAAATAAAATAGTGTGTTAGTACCATATTACTTATACCATTCTTAAAAAGGAAGTGTTAGTATCATACTAACATCCTTCCTTCCCCAGTAAAGAACTGGTGGGGAATATAACAGACTCGAGATTGTCCATCCGTGGCATGGATTGATGAAAGCATGCAATAGACATGAAATAAAACAATGATAAAATTAAAATCAATACTAATATAGATAGTTAACTGGCAAGTAGAATGGCAAACTTGCTTGACTTACCATTTCATTTTATTTTCAGGTTATTTCCATTTTGCACTCTTTTTGAATTTTCTATCTTGTTTCTCTTGGGGCTAGAAGGAATGCGGGTGAGAAGTGGTAATTACTTAAGTTACTTACCATTGATGTCATGCCTACGGTTTCAAAAATATCAAGCAAACACAATAAAAATCACTCCTTCCTACCCAATTTATGTGGCACTTTTTGACTTAGGCACAGTTTAAGGAGAAAAGGAAGCCTTAGACATTAGTGTGGCTATAAATCATTTCATTAAGGGTAAAGGGGAAATAATAAAAGCTAAATTGTTTCTAATTACAGAAAGGTGACTTTCTTACTAAGACAGACTAAAAAGGAAAGTAAATCACATAAATTGGGACGGGGGGAAGTAGTATCCAATGGTTACCTGCTCCAAGGAGAAATTGAAATTTATCAACAATTTATATTACTGGCATTACATTCTCTACCATCATAAAGTAAGAATGCCCCCCACATGAGGGAATGGGTTGTTGTCTCCTTATATGGTCTTGAACATTCCTCAACTTTCACCTAGATTTTGGGTTGGCCCAAGATCTATTTTCCTTTTTTTTAAACTGGTAACATGTATATATATATATATATAAATATGAATAAGATCTGCACCCTGACAGTGCTATCTACAATTACAAAAACCCAACCATGCTTAGGACTACAGCTTCACAAGGAACCTATCATATCAACTAGTGATTCAGTCTCCTCTACATAGTTTTCTTTACACCAAAAAAGGAACAAAAGAATGCAATTCATCTTGACTTTCTGCACAGGATTGCTTTTGTCTTCAAAAATTCTGTAGTTCCTCTCTTTCCAAATTGTCCACCATATACAAGCTGGGACAAGTTTCCACCACTTCTTTTGTCTCACTGCACCGCCATTATAGTTCCAACACTTCAATAAATCACAACTTGTTGCTGGCATAGACCATCTTAGTCCAACCAAGTTCAAAAAATGTTGCCACAATTGTCCAGTTATGGGACAATGTAGAAACAGATGGCTATTGTTTTGAATAATCTTAGGGTCAAGACCCATCCCTATTATTGGTTTATCCCATGATATGTTGTGGACACTCCAAATGTCCAAATCTGGTTGTGTTAGAATGTCCTACATTGGTTGAGGGAATGGATTGTTATCACTTTATATGGTCTTGGACCAGCAGCACCTCATGAACTTATTTTTGGGGTTGAAATAGGTCAGTTGATCATTTTCTTCACATAGAAATTTTGATCTTTTTACCAAATTCATATAGAGTAGAAAGCTAACTATATAACAAACCATGTCCTATGCAGACCTTCCTATACACCAAACCTTGGTCATATCATATGATGATTGAAGGTGATAGAAGAGAACGAGGTAAAACCTAAAATCAAGTGGAGAAACATTATCTCAGAAGTCCACAAATCTAGATATAAGTGTGACTGTGTGACAGTTAGAGAAATCCTTGTGAGGTAAATTATTTAGTATTCAAATAAAATGTGCTTTGAACAGAGTGGAATGAATAAAGATTCATAAAGTTGATCTCTATTCTCAACTAGTTTGTATTATGAATTATGAATTTATCCACATAAGGTATGTATTATGAATTTATGATGAACTCATCAGAACCTCAAACCACAGCTCTCCAGTTACATCCCTCAAACCCAAACTCTTCCAACTTTTTTTAACCCAAGTATCACTACTAGCAACAAAAAACAAACTTCAGCAGAAGTTCTTGAAAACCATTGTGATGCACCTATAATGGCCCTAATACTTGGCAAAACCCAAATACTCGAAAGTAAAAGATGTCAATAAAGAGCTCAACCAAGCAAAACGCGAAGAAAGAGGATGAAATGGACTCAACAGGAGGTCAATCGGAGATGAATAACTACAGTATCAGCAGATCACCTGATGGTTGACTATGTTTGCAGATAACCGCTGAATCTCACGTTCTTCATGGTCAGCAAAAAGCTTTGATTTCATAGCTGCAGCTGCAAGACCAACTTTAGCAGCAGCTCTTACACTTTCAGTGGATAATGGAGCACCTCCAGTATCATGTTGACCCCATGGACCTTGTCCTCCTGCCTTTTCATCTGAGAAGATTATATTAGAAAATATTTGAAGGATGAAACAAGAACAGTACAGTACTAGTTCAAATTTACAGGCACCTTTTAGCTGATACGAACTTCCAACATCTCCATGAGGACTTTCATTCTTTCCAGGCATACTTCCTACACTGGTCCTGCAAGATTGAAGTATCTACCTTGAGATCACTAAGATGATTAGAAATGTTTCATCTGTTGCTCCTCAAGAAACTAATACACTATGGTATTACCAATTGCTGACTGCAACAAAATGCATGAAGATGAACATCTTTAAAAAAAATTCTCATAATATTTGCAAAAGGAAATAATGCTTCCTTTATGTTAACACAAAATCTAAATTTATTGTTGGTTATAATGAAGTATCCCTTTGCTGTGTATTTAAAAGAATGACACCATTATAAACTTGACTACCTCAAAACACGAATAGTTAAGCTCATTTAAGTTTTCAAAAGGACAAAATTGCAATACCAGAAAGGTGCTCACCTTTTGCCTCATCAAAGGTGGATCACATTGCATTATGGTTTCAACTTCTTCTTCTTTTTTGAAATTGCATTATGGTTTCAACTTTCAACTATCAAAACAGTGTATTTGAGCGAATAGAGAAGTGTGAAACTGTGAATGCTTCTAGCTCACAGCTAATGTTTGACATATTATTTCTAGACTAAATGGCCAACAAATTAGTTTTACTGAAAATGATAGGAGGTGAATCTCACATCAACAAAACAAGGGAGAGATGCTGGGTATATAAGGAAGCAAGCCTTAGACCCTAGTGATGCATTTTAAAGCCATGAGGACCCAGGCCTAAAGCGGACAATATCACTTGTAGGTTGGGTTGCTATAAAGTGTCTTACCCAAGGTAGCAAAGTATATCGTGCCACTATAAGTTGCTCGGACTCGGGTGCAAGGGTCGAATACGGGTACAGATCTAGAGGTTGGATCCTTCAACAACAACATACCCAGTGTAATCCCACAACTGGGGCCTGGAGAGGGTAGAAGTACGCAGACCTTGCCCTACCTTTGTGGGGTAGAGGTTGTTTCCGATAGACCCTTGACTCAAAAGGAATGTCATGGAAGCAGGATAGCAAGAAAAAATACAACCAAATAGCACAATTCAAAGGTCGGATCCTTCATGATGTAAATTTTAAGATTCGTTTTAAGATTTGAGGGTACAGATCTAAGCACAAACACAGGTGCGGGATTTGGCTATAAGTAATTCAAGTATCAAAAAATAGAGTTATAAAAGTATTCCTAAATTATGGTTGACAATTTGGAAGGAAGGAATGCACAAATTTTCAACAGCAAGTTCGAATTATTATTAAGTACATATTAAGTTCGAATTAGAAATCTTTGTATCTATCTCAAATTTCTCTATTGTTCTAGGTCAAAGAACCCAAAATTGTTTGACCATTATCCGGTACGGATCCCACACCCACACCCATGTCGTGTTGACACAGATGCATTACCTGAAGTGAAGAGTCTACACAACTTAGGTGCCACTGAAGCATTCATGAGCACAGGCAAGCACATGAGCAATAGAAAGCAACAAAAAGCATTAAGACCAACTTAATACCCAAATAGAGTTTAATAGCAGTAGTGCCATTTTGGCTTCACAGTGTTGACTAAAGCTGCTTAATGAGTAGGACAGTAGGCTATTTGATCCAGAAGGGTTGTGTTATTGACTCTTTCTTCCATGTTTGGAGATGATAACACATACTCTTTTCACATAATCAAGTCCTTCAATTATTATATGAGAAGAAAAGGCTTCAGCAACAAAGAGAAACAGTTAGAAAAAAGGGTGAAAGGATGAAGCTATTGGGGGTGGGCCCTATTCTTTACTTCTGGTCTTCTTTCAAGCTATTGATACCCAAAATGAAAGGATGAAGACGAATTCTAAACCAAGGAAAGAAATCTAAGTACTTCTTTATCATTAAGGACCCGTTTGGTAGGAGGTATTAATCAAAATAGTCCATGGATTAAAATTTAGTCCAACAAAAACATTGTTTGGTTACTTTATTTAACCTAATCCATGGATTAGTTATACCTCATACAAGGTCTTATTTTATCCCTAGAAAAGGGAGGGATAACTAATCCAAGGTTTAACAATCCTTGGATAAGATCCCTAAATGACTAAACTATCCCCAAATCTTTTTTCCTAATTTTTTTTTTGTAATTTAATGCTCTTTTTTTATTTATATGAGAATATTTATAAATATTCTTTTAAATTCTCCAAATTCGTTTCATGTAATTTGATGATTTCACAAATTAATATTTTTTTCTCCATGTTTGATTTGTTATATTGGGTTGATTTTTTTCGGTTTTTTTTTAAAATGTAGTTCGTCGATTGACCACTTGAACTATTTTTAAAAAAAATAAGCTTCGTGTATTTGAACAATTTAAGTAGCCTTAAATCTATATTAAGTTTAAGGTATATTTGACCAACAAAAAATTAGAAATATATCATGCTATCAAGGATCTCTATGGTGGCATATCACACCTCAAAATTAATAATAATTTTTTAAATATATTTTAGTATTTATCTTGACAAATTAAATGAAATATAAAATCTCATAATAACTCAAGGGTATAATAGGAAAGAAACTTTTTCTAGAATTTTAAACCAAACATAAGATTAAATGGAAAACAATGAACCAAACACTTGATAAAAACTAATTCCTGCATTACTAAACTCTGCATTACTAATCCATGCATTAGTAATCCCTGCATTATGCATCTTTGTACCAAACGACCCCTAATTATCTTATGGCTTTTTGTTTCAGAGAGCTCATCAAGGGAAAAATATACATGTCTTATAAGTGAATTGATTTCTTCAATCGATCAAAAAGAATCAAGTGAATTGATTTCTTCTATTAATCAAAATGAATCGATTCAAGTGAATTGATTTCTTCTAGTTCAAGATATATTGTTATTAAAATCAGTTTTAAAACTTAAAATTCATTAGATTTGTGTGGAAGTGGAGCGAGTATGATCACATATAGTAAATTAGATTACTTTTTTCATGGCAACACTAGTATTTTTATAGAATAAAACTTACAATGGCAAGTCGATAATAATCACTCGGGCAAACACTACCCAAGTTAGACAACAGAAGTGCACTATCTTGTTAAGTCCGTGTGTAACCAGTTAAGCTAATCTAATTGCAAGGATAGTAGTAAAAGTAAGGCAGTTACACATCCGGCAGCATAGATAGAAGAGTAATCATTTCTAAATTTTATTTCCTTTTTTCCTAAGAACTAACGCTGTTTATACATGCCAAAAATTTCAGCGTTTCTCTTTCTCCAAAAATAAACCAAACCAAAGAACCAAACTTTAAAACTCACAAACTGAAACAGAACAGAAGAACCAAGAAAGCTTGAAATTCAGTTTCAAATGATTTCCAGTTAAGTACGATGAATGCATACCCTAGAAAAGAGTAGTGCTTGAATCACAAGTTCCCCGAAACATGCACATCAAAGTTTCTCTTACTCATCTTTTCTAAGGTTCTGATTTACCTATATTACTTAGTCCCAAAAAAGGAGGTAAGGATTACAGTAATTGTAGATTTCATGAGAAAATACAACCTATATCTAACAGAAACAATGAATATAAATGGGCGAACTTAACAACCAAGTTGCACAAACAATGGGAGGACACCAAATATTTCAGCGTTTCTCTTTCTCCAAAAGAAATAAAACCAAACCAAAGAACCAAACTTTAAAACTCACAAACTGAAACAGAACAGAAGAACCAAGAAAGCTTGAAATTCAGTTTCAAATGATTTCCAGTTAAGTACGATGAATGCATACCCTAGAAAAGAGTAGTGCTTGAATCACAAGTTCCCCGAAACATGCACATCAAAGTTTCTCTTACTCATCTTTTCTAAGGTTCTGATTTACCTATATTACTTGTCCCAAAAAAGGAGGCAAGGATTACAGTAATTGTAGATTTCATGAGAAAATACAACCTATATCTAACAGAAACAATGAATATAAATGGGCGAACTTAACAACCAAGTTGCACAAACAATGGGAGGACACCAACAATTTAAGAGAAGAATCCCTGGAGCAGAGACATTTATTAAGTCTGACAGGGGCCACTTACATATAACATTAGCCCCTTATGTGTTCAATCGACGGAGAGAAATGAAGCATAAGGAAAAACTGCATGATCTGCCATTATAGTATCTCTATCACAGGTATGAGGTGACAGTTAGAAGCAAGGCATACAACCCAGCTTATGCAGCTAGAGATGCAGTTGTATCCAAAAGAAAAACATACATGTGTCAGCATGCAACCCAGTTTCTTGCATCTCAGATATTAGTGATAAAAAGGCAAAGCAATAAAGCTCTTGGGTCCGTTGGGGGGCTTTAAGAACTAAAGTGTGGGCTTTAATGGAAAAAGGACGGAAATAGAAAAAACAAATACTACATATATATAGTCCAAGACTAATAAATATAAGTATGAATAACAAATATATGGACAAAGAAAATGAAAAAATTATGATAAAGTGAAATACCAATTATTTAGTATTGCCTCTTCGGGAAACGCTTATTCGCAAGGAAAAATTGTCTTTTAGCCTTAATGAAGACACTGAAGCGCACATTAAGCGAGTTGACGCGCTCAACATCTTTTGAGCCTCCCTTCAGGGCTTAAGTGCACCTTTCCGTCACCATAGTTTCTCTACCACAGGTGAAAGAAACATGGCTTGCAATCCAGTTCCATGCAGACAGGAACATTATGTGGCAAAGCAAGTATAACAGTGGCGACACAACCAATTATGCACTGAAAAATAGCAATCAGATATACTATTTGCTTCCATTTAGCACTGTATACCTGTGCATATAATGGACTGCTCGTATCTCTAAAACTGGAGAAGATAATCCAGCATCCTCTTGCCAAAATGGAGCTCCATAGATGCAGCCAACAAGATTCTTAGACTTAAATGCTCCCAAAGCATAGGGGTTATGCAAATAACAGAGATGGCTAAAGGTAAATTTTTTGTTGACAGGTAAAGAGATTACTAAAAGGGACAGTTGAGATGGTGAAATACAGTATTTCATGTAGCACAAAATACCTAATGCAGAAGGTACAATGAGGAGAAACACTTGGGCAGTTGGAAACGAATAAGAGAAGGTTGAGGGGATGTCAAAAGAGGTGTCTGATTTGCTGCCAAAGGACGTGGACGGAGAGCCAAGAATTCAAGTTCTAGTTAAACCTATACAACCAAAAATAGAATACTCCCCCTGTTTTCTTTCTTTAAGAGTTCTTTTGACAAGGAAAGATTATTTAACTGTCGTTAAGAAGTTTTACAGTGCAGATACTTACTTATTCTTATATTTTATTATTACTTGTTATTTCCATTACTTCGGTGTCATATTATTTGTTGTTGCATTATTTGTTGTTGCTACTGATGACTTCTACTTTTATTTTTAGCATGTCTTCTTCACTTCTGTATTTCCTTTCAAGTTCCGATACTTGATGAAGAAAAAACAGTAGAAAATACATACCCATTATTTGTTGTGGATCCATCCATCTGAGTCATGTTCCGTGATGCAGTTAAAGTATCATCCTTGGATAAAGCTGCCAAGGATGCATGGGCACATGCTGCAGCAACTCTCGGTCCAACAGCAGATGCCAGAAAAGCAACCTACAGATAACAACAGAAAGCTAAAAAATTCTTCTTTTTGTTGCTACCTCAGAATAAGGGTCCTCAGCACTAAACTGTCTATAATTTAGATGGTATGGCAAAGTCAATTTAAATGCAATCCAAACAGCTGCTTAATAATGCACACATAAAAAAATTCTAATATACCACAAGTTATGAAAAGACTAAGGAGAGGTGAGCAAGTATAAAAGCAAAATGTTAATATAAGCAATGTCTACACCATCAATTAGTGGAGGAGGACTCATAATGAGATATACAAGTTAAGAGAATCAAGACACTAACCACTTCAAACTTAGCAAAATCTCTCTAATAAAACTTGAACCTAAGAACAGGTAGTTCCAGGTCCAGAGCCTCAATATTGACTGGGCTGCTAAGGCCTTCCCTTATTTAATTCTACGAAGCCATGTACAGTTGCATATGCAGTATGTATTAGTTAATAATTTGGGATCTGATGGATCATTCCAGTAAGTTGAACGAAACAGTGAATAGATAACAGCAGATAGATATTTTTTTTTATGACAAGGGGAACCCGCAGCCGCTACCTTTTGGGTGCGCACAGGGTAAAACCCCACTCCTATGCAATAGCTAGCAACCACATAGGAGAGGTAACCCGCACTAGGCAAGCCCGGTGCGACGAGCTCGACCCAAAAGGCAAACCCCTTGCTTTTGCTGGCAAGGGGTTTCGAATTTGAGACCTCCAATCACTGGGCCACCCCGAACAAAAAGGAATATACCTAGACATTTTAGTTTTACCAAAAATTCAACTCTGAATCTTCTCTGTTAAAAAGCATCATAATTAATTCCTACGTGTTTCATTGCTATAACATTTTTACCATTGTGAAAGATCTTTTTAGGAAAATTACTCATGTGGAAGACTTGCATTAATGTTTCTCATATATAGTTCATCTGCTAACTTCTATTTTGACAATTATCTCACCATAGGGGGATTATGGGACCCTTCAGCAAGCTAGACAAACAACTGAACAAGGATAGCCTAGTTCTCTACCAACCTACCCCAATGAAATATATGAACTGAAAAGGCATGTGTTGAAATGGTACTAAGAGCCCATCTGTTGTAGTTGATTAAAAGAAATTTTAAGAGTCGACGCTTTGATTAAAAGTAGTTTGAAGTGTTGAAGTTGATTTCCACTATTACTGATAAATATTGTGCTTGATTCGTTAACAACTTATGTAATGTCTTTATTTCCACTACCTGCTAAGGTTGAAAAAGTTTGAATAAACTAAGGAGGGAGTTCTTATGGCAAGAGAATAGTGAAAGGGGGAATTCTCACCTAGTAAAATGGACCACTATTTTAGCCAGTAAAGAAGAGGGGAGACTGGGAATTGGAAACTTGAAGCAACACAAAAACAACTTGGTGTTGAAATGGCTGTGGATGTTCATATCTGAAGAACAAGGTTTTTACAGAAAGAAGTAGTTAATGAAAAGTATGGAGTTGATGATCCCTGCAGTACTAAAGCTGTTGTTAAAGATTGACAAAAGTCCCACATTGGTGGTTAATGAGATGGGTGGACTCCTTATCAGGCTTGGACAATCCTCCTTCCTTTGAGCTAGCTTTTGGGGTGTGAGTTAGGCCTAAGACCTAATTTAACATGGTATCAAAGACAGGCCCATCCCAAATTGTTGTTCACTGATGTTGGGCCCCCATTTAGAAGTATTCACGCTCCAGTTGAGGTCTGGGCATGCGGGGGAGTGTTAAGAAGTCCCACATCGGTAGAGGGATGGGAAATTGGTCTCCTTATATGGACTTGGGCAAACCTCCCCTCATGAGCTAGCTTTTGGGGTTGAGTTAGGCCAGGTGTCATATCTTTACAGCTGTAAACATCCCTTGAAGTGCTGGATTTAGAGGAATCTCTGGCAACATTAGTTTCAAAGATGGGATGGAAGGAAGATAAAGAATGACTGCTGGATAGCTCATGCTCCTCTCAAAGAGTTGTTCCCTGACATACATAGACCATCTGTGATGCCAGAAGCAAGTGTCCAATAGAAGTAATGATGGTTGGAATCTCAACTCTAGGAGGAACTTGAATGATTTGGAAATGGGTAGACATGCTAAACTGCTACTGATTCTGGAAAATTCTAAGGTCTGTCACAGTGCCAGGACAGGATGAAGCTGAAAGCAGAGGTCAATTCACAGTGAAATCTTGCTGTGATAGTTTGATTTCAAGAGGACTTCAGAATAATTTTTGGCTTCGGAAACAGATCTGGGAAACTTATGCTTCTTACAAGGACATATATTTCTCATGGTTGGTGGTTCATAAAGCAAGCTTGAAATTACCAAAAAAAGAGGATACCGATTGTGATCCAGGTGCTTTTGTGTGGATCCAGTTCAGAGAGCATAGATCATTTGTTTTTACACTGCTACATCACTGATCAATTATGCAATTGCTCCTTAACATGGTGGGACTTAAATGGAGTGCCTAGAGAGACGACTGGGTTTCTAAAAAGCTGGAACATCAAGGGTAAGAACAAGAAGAAAAGGAAATGGTGGTACACTATGCCTTCTTGTATGTCGTATATTTGGAGAGTAAGGCATATGAGGTGCTTTGAAGACAACGAAGGCTCTATTCAAAAGATCAAGATGAATTGTTTACTTTTGTTTTATCTTTCATGTAAACAAAATTTAACCATGAAAGTGAAACAGGAACTGTTAGATCTGATAGGATCCCTCTAAAAGAGAAGGGACATACTTTTTCTATTGATCTGTGAATGCTTTTTTTTTTTTGCAGCCTTGCACCTTCTTGGTGCTTTTAATCAATACGACTACAGATTCTTACAAAATTTGTTGAAGCTGATTACAAAATATACTTCATCACTTGTTGTGTATGGGATAGAACTGGTGAAATTGATAAAAAGCTGTTGGTGTGTGTGATAAAAAGTCTAATAAGCACTTTATTCTTGTAAAGTGACTGAAATGCCCTAAAGCTACTTTCAAAATTAAAATATTAGAAGCATCTCTACATGGAAAATGACAAATGACAACAATGAAATGGAGAGGAAGGAGGTGTTGTTTTGGGAAGGGAATTTCAGGGGTTACAAAAAGTAATAGGAATAACATATCATAATATTGGTAAAAGATAAGTGCTGATAAGCTGAAAGTCATATGTTGGGGGGTGGGGGGACAAGCTATGACTTTTGGCTGATTTTGGCTAATAAGTACTAGGCATATAGGCACATTTGGTAGACACCAACAAAGTAGGGTAAGTCAAAACGTGTTTATGAGTTGGTTTAACTAGCTTACCCAAACACTCTCTAAAGCTCTAAAAAAAATGCATTGCCCTCCACGATTTCACGCAGAGAGAGATGAACCAAAAAGGAAAAGGATACTAAAAGAGAAACAAACTATAGAAAACAAATAACATATTTGCGTTATAAACAAGTGACATGTCATTCCCCACCCGACAAAATGAAGGCAACATTCCTCAAGAATCAACAGATATCCTTGCAGAAACTAGGAACTAAAGTATCTTCATATGAACAAGAGGAATAAACATAGCATAAGAGCAGGCTGACAATAACAAAGTCCTACCAGGGACATTACTGGATTTCCACAGTTCTCAAATGGAAATTTGCTATCAGAATCAAGGTTTCCAGTGCTTGGTCCTACATCATAACAGGATGAAGCAAGAGTATTAAAGATTCAGCGTTGTGATCATATAATAAAAAGAAATGAGAGTCCACTGTCTCACCTGCAAGATTCCCATTCAAAGTTGAATGGGATTTATTACGATCTTCACCTGTGTTAGAACTAGAGGGACCAGATGCACCTGGAAGTTCAATATTGTCTAATGAGGCACCATCCAAAGGCAGGCGGACAAAATGAAGGATGCACTGTGCCTTTGACTTGGTGCCAACATGTTCTGCAATTTGATTCCAGTTTTCATTGTAGAGTTGCATTCCCTCGAGAAGCAGTAGTGTTTCCTGGTCAGTCCAAGTATCTCCATCTAGATCTCCATAATCTTTCATAGAGCTCACTTTGACAAAATCCAAGCTAGAGTGACCAGCAATAAACCTACCCTCATGGAAGCAATCCAAACACAATAGAATATCAATCTGTCAAAGAAAAAGCAAGTCAGTGTTGAAGGCATCCACCACTCAACAATTTTCATCAAAAGAAGTCATGTAATTCAACGCCTATGTGCCAAATGAAGTGCAAACTTTTTAGTCGCACATAAATTTCTGCCCCAAATGATGTTGCTGAGAGAAAAAAATCATAATCTCAAATATCCTTTTATGCTAGCAAGAAAGGTTCTTAGTTTAATGCTTTTCCTTCTTTTGTTAATCTTTTCACAACCTCTTTGCTAAAGCTCGGTAACAGCTAAATCTAATTCTGACACATCAGTAAACAGCAGAAGATCTTATGGACCGCATCTCTCTACCAGACAAGAGCGGCAAAGGGACTAAAAGTCGATATTGGTCTTCTTCTCGCCTGATCAAGAAGGTAACTAATTGTGCATTCAAGCAATGAGAATTTTTTACTGCACGTACACTTTCTTTAACACCAAATGAACAACATATATGCCTATTACAGAGTACTTAAAGCTCTCAAAGTAACTACTCTCTTCTCTCCACAATAGCAAATAAGGCATTGAAAATTTGCTCCATTAAGAAATATCTGAAAAAACTTAACAAGCATTTACTGATCTTCAATATAAGCCATAACCAGCAAATAAAGACAACAGTAGATGTGTGATATACCTCTTTCTGTGACTGATAATGCGCCAGTGAAACAGGCCGAGAACAACAATTGCATCTAATTTCAGACAAGATTTCTCGGATTGAGTTGTCAAAATCGGAGTCATCATCGCAGTCACGCACAAGTTCAGGATAAACATCTTTCGCCTTCAGCCGACATTTAGGCTTGTCAAATTGGACTAAGCTGTCAATAGACTTCAAACCAGCTGCTGGAACACAGAGATCACCGTTTGTGTCCTCATACAAATATGTCCCATCTTTTGGGGCCTCATCTTTAGGAGGAACAGCACAGTAGTTGATGATCCCCCAATGATCAAGAAATCTTGCAATTCGAGTTACATCATCAGCACTGATACCACCTACTATCTCATGGCAATCATCAACTGACAAGTGCTTTATAGGAGACTCCATGTACTTTGCAACAATACAATTTCTACATTCCATGTATTTTTCGGGTGTATGTTCAGCTGACTTTCCAGAGAAAAAATGTGGCACCACTTGTCTTTCCAATCTGTGCACAGTATTAGGTGAAAACCAATCTGCTTGCACAGGAATAACAAAGGGCCAATTAGATAGAGATCTGAAACCATAAACAAAAATACATAAACAAGACACCAGTACAAGGTTCTCAAGCAGTAACTGACCTACACATGGATACCATGAGCAATGCAGACGACATTCATTTTAAGAAGAAATCGATGATTAATCTAAAAAGTACTGCAATGGAGTACTAAGCCACCATGTAGTCTCAAAAGTAACAGAGAACATAATCCAAATATAAATCCAAGAATGCTACTCTATACTAGAAATAAGCAGCAGGTATGCTTGTATCCAGAAATACTTTGTACCGCACTCAAGTCAAATGCACCATGAATGCCAAGCATAGCATTTCCATTTTTTTTCATATCGAAAAAATTCCCAGTGGACTTCTCACCAGTCCAGTTGTCGCATAGGTTCGAAACTTCGAGTACGAACCTGCCCCATCTACCTTCCTCCCAACTTAAATACCAGGTTTTGATTGTGACAGTGTTCAAACCCGTTCCGTGTGTCTAATGTATATTGCGTCTTCACCACTGAACCAAAGTCCTAAGTGCCATTTCCAGGTGATTTCCAAGTGATTTTAAGAATTCAGATTCCCAAAAATCCACTTATAACCATTTTTACAAACCATGATTTTCTTTGAACCTAGCCAAGAGACAGACTTCTTATTCTCAGACAGATACCCCTAGCAATCTAGGCAACTTCGTCAAAGACTAAGCACCATTGGAATATAAGGAGACCTCCTTAAGGCAAACTACTTCTATAGAATATTGGTACCTGCCACTCACCCCTTGAGATAAATCTGGGTGATTCAAGAGGTTATTCTATAATTAATTTTATAAAGCGCATACAAAAAAATAACATTGATAGAAAATGGCAGATGTTAATCTGAGGATTCTAAGTAAGATTAGTTTACTATGGCACTCCACAGTCCACACAGGCAAATCATAGAATTCATGTCTTTAGTTCAGTTGGACCAAAAAAGTGTTTAGCTTGGTAAGTTTCTTCTAGCATCTATGTCCCAAGTATGCCATCAACATTAGACTTGGACAGTAAAGTACAAAAGAGGATTCCAAGTTCTTGTTTGCGTAGCTAATAACTTAAATAGATTCATATTTTTCCTGTGAGATATCACATACACCTCTTCTGACCTATCAATTATTCTATAAGATACACTCCTGGTGAAGGATGTTATCTTTGAACTGGAAGGACAGCAATACTCAAAAGAAAGTGGAAGGAGATTCATAAAATTCCAACAGTGTCTATACCACACCTCTTTAAGGTCCCACTGCCAGCAGGCATACTGATTAATAGAATTACTGCCAATTACCCTAGATACTAAGGTCAGAGATTGCTTCATCTCATAAATTTCAACAAAATAGGAAGTTATTAAATCCAATGATCATAATTGTCCTTCGAAATAATAATAATAATAATAATATCATTGGACTATGCAACTACCTTATTTCCCAAAAGTAGTTAAGTCCGAACAGAAAATGCAGAACTTCTACAGTACAAAGAAACTTCCAACAGTTGACCTTTTCAGATAGCCAAAAAAGAATGCATACTACAGACATTACACAAATGACTCTAACTCAAAGTCTATCATTTCTTGCTCAAAATCATTATTCACCAGCAAACAAGTTCCATCAACTATGGAAATGATATGCAACAAAAATTCACTTTAAGCACATTGTATGAGTACCTGCGTGCATTGGCACAACATGGATTCGACCTGCACTACCATAATGCTTAATAACACCACGACCCGGCAATATCTGTGGAGGAGTGATCACATATGAACCACTCCCACTACCTTCCCCTCCTCTTTCCTCAGTCAGCAAAGAGTGACTATCTGCAGGCACAGCTGAAAGCGCCTGAAGCTGCCCATACGATATGTTCTCCAAAACCAACCCATTCTGCCTGCTCTCCCCACTCAGCCCAGCCTTCTCTGTTGCCACAATATTCAGCACAGATGAATGAGGCCGAGTTACAGCTCGTCTCACTACCAAAGGAAACTCACTAATCCGGCCCCTACTTTCTGACACCAACTCAACAGAGTAACTTCGATCCACCGAATTGTTAGGCTTTTGATGGTCATCTTCCATCTCCTGCTGTTCAATGTCTTCCTCATCCTCCTCATCTTCAAACCCGTCATCATCATGTTGGTTCTTTGATTTCCTCGAAATTAAAGGCTCCCGCTTTCGCTTCCTCCATCTATTCCTCGTCTCTACAACAACAACAACTAGTTAGCCTCGCCTATATCAATTCCTAACACATGGATCCATCAAATTCTAGCACAAAAATCAACCATTTTCAAATCAATTTCAAAAATCCATTCAAAAAAAACTCAAAAAAATACAGATTTATGAACAAAAAGAAGAGGGTTTTTGGTATGCACCTGAGGAGGAAGCTGGCATTGCTGAGAGAAATTGGGTTTTTGGGTGTTGAGGAAGAAGGGGTTTAAAGGAGAGATTTGTGGGGTCTGAGATTGGTTGTTTTAGAGAGAGAAATACAGAGAGGAAAATGGGGAAAGGGGGGATTGGATTGTCTCTCTGATGCTTCGATGATAATTTTGAGCTCTTTTTTTGGAATTTCGCAGCTGTTTTTTCTACAATTAATTAATTATTTGTATTTAACACAATCTTTTGATCGTTTAACCACGCGCTCAATTAGAGGGTGAGTAAAAACATGTACGCGCAAAGAGTAACGTAAAGCTAATTCTTTTTTTTTCAGTCCTTCATATTTAGCAAATAGACACTTGTACCTTCTTGAAATTCTCTTTTCGTCCCTCTAATTTCGTGAATTGTCATTCAAACACCACAACATTAGGGATGTTCGCGATTTCCATAAAAATAAAACCTTATAGATTTTATTAGGCTTTGGATTCGGTTTGGTTTGGTTTTAAATTCTTAAAAATCGATAGTATGAGTTTGATTTTGGTTTTGTTCAAAAAAAATCAAATAAATAATTGAACTGAACCGATAAATTATATACATATATTTTATTATCATAAAATACATAATATATTGTTTTGTAAGCAATTTTAAATATATTATATATATGTTTATATCAAAATTTATTTATGAAAATATAAAGGTCCAAGACGAGAATATTTATCTTATAGGTTTCATGTATTGTCTCTGACAATTCTTGGTGAGATTAGGAATGTCATTGTCTCTTCTTTCTAGGCCAGAATGATGGATTTTGAAGCTTTATTCACAGTAAATTCAGTTATTGAAAGATCTGTTATGTTAGTCGTTCTAACTATTTTTCGTTTTTTGAATTGATTGTTGTTTTTTTCCTCTTTTGAATTAATCATTTTTAAAAAAATTGTATGGTTAATAACCGAACGGAAACCGACAACAACCAAACTGTTGGTCTTTATGCATTCTAATATTAAAATTAAAATATTAAGTGCATATTTTAGTGGTATAAATTGATAAGAATGTGGTCATTATAGTGATGTAACTCTTGTAACCACTATTGTCATAATTTATCATTAATTTCACTCATTATTCTACCTCATCATACATTGTAACTTATGTAACATTTACTACCCATAATCTTCCTATTCATTGCAAGGAAAATTTCCTACCCTGTAAATAGTGATGGTCTTCCTTTGTGTTGAGCATGACAAGAGATAGATTCGAGAAAGAGTGGAAAAAAATAAAAAAATGAGAAGTATGGAAAAATATTGTAGTGTATAATGAGGTTAGTTTAGTGAAAGAGAGAATTGAAACAAAGAAAAATGTTTGTCTTCAACTAATTCACTATATAAAAGAGAATAATTATATATTGAAGAAAGATATTCTTTTCGTGAGTTTTGAATTCTTCAACTAATCCGTAGTTGTTTGAATCGTAAAAAGAGCAAATTTGACCCTTTTCACTGCAAAGTAACTTGGTCAAGTAAATAATTCAAAAAAGACAAAATGTAAATAACAGATTAAATACAAATTAATACTCATAATTGTATTAATTACACTTTTAATGGTTGGAGAATGAAACAGATCATTTTCTGATCTGGCATGCCAATACCAATACTCCTCCCTTACCAGTAGTAGTAAAAAAAATGCTTATTACTACTTTCATTTTATTTTGTTTGGATGTGATGCCTTATATTAAAAATAAATATTTTTATTCGTTCATTTTAATAAATTAGGAGAAATTTATTGTTTTTATAATAAATAATAACCTAAATTATTATTTATTTTCTATACTAAAAATAGATGTTCACTTTTACTTGTCAAATTTTAAAAATTAAAATATAATTTATCTCTTAGTTCCTAGCTTATCTTTATTAGTATTAATTATAGTCATTTTCCAAAATATTAAATTTATTATATTCAAAGGATGATATAGTTAAATTCATTTTGCTTATTGTTATTTAAGGAGTGTGTCAAGTCAATATTGAACAAGTAAAAATGAACAAAGAAAACAATAGTAAATTTTAGAGGTTAAAAACATAATCGGTAAAATTAATTTAATAAAATAAACCTCTAAAAAAATACTTCCTCCGTTCACTTGTACTTGTCACGTTTGGAATTGGCACACTCATTAAAAAACAGTGATTATCATGGTTATTTTACCACATTATCCTTATTAATTAATATTAATATTATGTTTTGAAAAAAAAAATTAGGCAATAAGTAATTAGTGCTAAAAATAAAATATGAAAAAAAAATATTTTTTTTTAATATGTTAAAAAGTGACAAATAAAAAAAAATACTATAGTTTTTATAAATAAAAAGAAAAATACCCAAATCAACATGGATTAAGCATAATGAACGGAGAGTGTATTATTCAATTAAGACTCGAGAGTAATCATAATTATTTAATTTGCAGTAAAAGCTGTAGTTATGACTTATGACTAGGGGTGTACATGGCCGGGTTGGTTCGGGTTTTTTAAATATCAAACCAAACTATTTGTATCGGATTTTTAAATTTACAAACCAAACCAAACCAATAAAACTTGAGTTTTTCAACTTTGGGTTTTTTCGGGTTTTTTTTCATATTTTTAGGGTTTTTCCAGTAAAATATTCATACAAACATATAATTTACTTGTACTTCAAATATTTCTTTAGTCCTATCAAAATACAATTATCTAAGGTGTTTCTTAAGAAAATAACACAATATGATATGATTAATGACACTAAAATATCCAACAATAATAATAATAATAATAATAATGGAATTGCGTAAAACAAATGTTGCAAATTAATAAGTCATAATGAAAATGATCATAATTTAAAACTACTAAATCATGCTAAAATAAGTTTAATAAGTATTAGTTATATGACTAAATATTAAAGGAAAATTAAAATTAGATTATGTATTTTAATTGTCTAAATCAATGTAAAACTAAAGAACAAATATTCAATATTATTGTCATTCTTAGTGTTGAATTGATTTTCATTTTGCATTATTATTAATTTGATTTTGATTTAAGCTTTATTATAATTACCAACATCTATGGACTATAATCTTTATTGGATCATTCATACTTCTAAGTTTCAAACTTGAAATAATATATTAAAAGATAAAAACTATGAAAAAGTATGAGAAATATTTAAAAATTATATCAAAATAAACATTTTTATGTATAAAATAAAATTTTAAAATTACATATATAAATTGGATTGTTTTTTTTGGTTAAAATCAAACCAACCCAAATATAGTTGGGTTTTTTTTT